>QXVZ01023587.1:0-12106 GCA_008931825.1 Phallusia fumigata | reverse complement strand
CACTAATTTGAATAAAGGCAAAATAAAGGCAAAATAAAGGCTTTAATTTGCCTATCCCTGTTCTAAACTAAGTACAAATGTCTCCACTAGATCCTTAAAATGGGGCAAATTTTAAAACAATGCTAAAAACTGGATTGAATTTAAACAGTTTTGAGAACATGGCAGTGTGGTACATAAATTGCTGTGTTTTACCATCTAGCACCAGCAGTTAACCTGCTATCCCACCAAAATTTGTTGGTTGGTCAATGGTGGTAATTCCCTTTTTTAGTTAATACCTCTTTAAATAAATAAAAACACTAATAAATTTTTTAATATGCATATTCCATAAATTTGCATGTATGGGGACCCATACGNGATTGAATTTAAACAGTTTTGAGAACATGGCAGTGTGGTACATAAATTGCTGTGTTTTACCATCTAGCACCAGCAGTTAACCTGCTATCCCACCAAAATTTGTTGGTTGGTCAATGGTGGTAATTCCCTTTTTTAGTTAATACCTCTTTAAATAAATAAAAACACTAATAAATTTTTTAATATGCATATTCCATAAATTTGCATGTATGGGGACCCATACGTTTTTTGCCTTCAGAAACAATTATGCCATAAAAAGGTTAGGTAACTATAAGACCCAATGTAGAAAACCAGTGAATATATATTCTTTTGATATTGAGTGATAGTGTACATGGAATGGCAATATGGTGATAGCCAACCTTCCCATTTACATTTATAATTGTGTCAGAATGTGACAAATTTGTTGTTTTACTGGCTAGACCAATAATAATTAGTATTGTTACAATCTTTACATGTAACTGTAATGATGGGGGTACTTTTAAAATGTGCTGCGACTTAACAAAGTGTATGGGGTACTTTTTAAAATGTGCTGTTTTGTATGTCATTCTGCCAAATTTAAGATAAAATTTGTTTTCATCAATTTAGCACAGAGAGTTTGATTTAAGTGTATAGCTATTATTCATGCATTTTGCGGGTAGGCTTGTGACATTTAATAACACCCATCATTCAGCTGCATTAAACTCACATTTTTATTGCACTGGCTGTATCCCAAATTTAGCTTTGTAGCCATTACCATCCAAATGTATTTAATTGTTTGGAATAAAACTTGTGTATTTACAGTTGCGTTTTCTTGATTGGTCATACAATGACCTTACTGGTGTGAAAAAAAATCTGGCCAAATATATTCACACCATTCCTGCGATGAGTCTTATTGGCTGCAACTTGCAAGATGATGATTTCAGTGTAATTAGTAAAGCTGTTGCAGAACGGGATACAAATGTAAAGCTCTTTGTTTTTAGCTGTTATGGTTTGTAATTTCCATTTTGCACTAATAGTAATTTTAAAGTTATAACCTAATAATGTTTTAGCTGCAAGTAAATCATAAGCTCAGATTTACAAAGCTTTTCACCAAAAAGTATTTTAATGTAAAACATTGGTAGTTATTTTTAATTGGCATTTCGTGTAGTGTTAATATTAGCATTTTTACACAACTGTGTTTACAATTTTAAAAAATCTGTTTCATGACATGCACAGGAATCATGTTTAAAATATTTAAGAAACCTATTTTTCACACAATTTAATCTGAAACACAAATTTAACTCGTACAGGTGAAATATATAACAAATGTTCTGTAGATGGAATGGCTAAACTTGGCCGAGAATGTGATGTCCCAGAATGCTTTGGACTGTTTTGCACCAAGTGTTCATAAACTTGATGGGTTGGCTTTGAATAAATGTTCAGTCAATGGTAATGGCCTTCAAAAACTGTGCCATGAAATCAGCAACAGAGGAAAGCCAGTAAGTTAGTAATGCTTTGGATTAAAAGAACATCAAATGGTTTAGACAGGGTAGTTGTCCCCCATGTTATTTCTAGTGTTAAAACTTAAAACTAAGCCACCTTGAATGCAAATCTGCAAATAAATCCATAAATCACCTATTTAAAACCATGAAATAATTAGCACCTTTCAAAAAAATTATTAAAATTAAAAGGTAACAAAAAATTTGAAATATATCAAAACTTAATTTAACTGTTTCAAAATTAAAAAATAAATTAGGATTTATTATGGGTCCCCTTCCAAAGGGGCAAATATTATTTTTGCTCTGATTTTTTAAGTGGATTAAATTTTACAAATGCTGATGTATAATCAGTGGCATGACTGCCATAAGTCAAATCACAGACACTTTGGCATGCTGGGTTGTTAGGTTTCAACTGTCAAAATCTACCCTGAAGCATCCATGCTGGCTAATAATAAAGACATAAACGATAATACTGGCCTACGAAGCATTTTTGAGCATCTCCGGATTTTTCTACCCAAGCCTCGCTAAAAATGGAAGTTTTGCAAGGCCGTCTTTGATTTAGTATAACGCCTCTTGCAGGCTTGGCGTACTGTGATTCATATATAAGTCCATTGTTATCTTTAACCTGAATCAAAGTTTCAGCAAAGAGCTAGAATTGAATATGCACCCACATATAGCCTAATCGCTGCATGTAGTTGGTTGCTAACCTGGTTTCCCACAAAAATACAAAAAAAACATGTTAGTGCAATTGCCGGATGTGTTTGCTGAAATATTATCTAAAATTTTAAAAACACTCATTTTTTTTCAGAAGCAGTTTTTTTAATTATTCATGTGGCTCATATGTTTATTTTTCCTGCAGATAAATATTTTTGATCTTTCCGAAAACAACATTGGGTTGATTGGTGTTATTTATGTGTCAACTTGTGTCCACAACTTATGTAAACTGTTGTTGGATGATTGCAATTTGACTGGTACTTGTTTGCAAGCATTATTTATCGGCATTCTAAGTATGGACCACCAAGTAAGTTGAATATCATGTGATCAAATATGATCCATAATGACCTACAAGTTTGATTCAGCACTTTTGGCATGTGGTAGATATGTTCATGGAGTTGTGCCATCTGTTTTGTTTAAATCCACAGTCGGAGTGGTCACAGCCTCAAAAGGATAAAATGTTTTATGCCTTTCCACACCATAAAAAATTTTTGTGTAAATGATGGAATACAAACTTAGATATTGACCATAACTTTAACAGATGGTTGTTTGGGTCATGGGGCTGACAGGCTTAGTGACTTCAAAGTTTGCCAGCTTTGGAGGTCAAATTTGTAAACAATTACTGAATGAGATATAATTTTCATAGACTTTAGATGTGGTAATCATAGCTTGTTTTCGATTTGTTTGACCCAATAGCACCTATAATGGATGATTTGTTTATCAATATTCAAATTAGATTAGATTAAATGTGCCATTACCTGTTGACTCTATAGTCCCCTATAAATTCTGAATTGAATGAAATTTTTACTGTTAAAGGTTTGAGTCACTGTGGTGTATAAATTGCTTTGTTTGAGCTGCTAGCCTCCTAAAGTTTCTAGATTAATGGTCATTCTGTTTTATTTGGATAAAGTTATGATAACAAACTAACAGATCTATGGTGCCTTATGGTTGTAACATGTATCTATAAAAACAAATTGTCAACTTTGCATGGGTTTAAAAAAGCTTTAGTAACTATAATTAGGGTTGCCAACTTTGTTAAGCTACAATAAAGGACATAAAAACTTAAATAATATTTTGTCATGTCTCGAAAACACACTTCCAATTAATATTTTGATCTGATGATTACATAAAATATTGGCACTAGTATTACAAGTTTACTCACATAGATTTCTTTCATAACAAATTACAGCTCGATTTTGTGAAGGGCCTTTTGACTACCTTGTTGTGTAATATCCTAATTTGTTTTTTCCTTCGAGTCTCCGTTCAGAAATTTACCCACAAGTCAAAACGATTTTGAAATAAAGGACAAATAGTGTCATTTTAAATCTCAATAAAGGACAAGGACAAATAAAGCAGAATAAAGGATTGTCCTTGGGAATAAAGGACGGTTGGCAACCCTAACTATAATGCACATTGTAAAATAATGTGTTGAATATGTACACTTCAAATTGTCTTTGTAAAATGGCAGTCTGACAAAATCCAATCTTCTAGATTCTTTTGCAAAACTATTTATTTATTACTTTTTTGATGAAGTTGTGCATCAGTATTTGTTTGCTATCAGTTGGCGGCAGAAAGTAATCTTTATCACTTGTGTAAATTGTTTTGTTTAAAATAATGATAATATTTTTTATTGGCACAAATACTTCAACAGTTTAATTTTTGCAGATGGAGATGTTAAGTATTGGTGGCAACAATGTGAGCTCAGAACTTGTTCCAATGCTTGCCAGGTGTGTTCACAAGACACAAGGACTTTCACTTCGCAACTGTGAAATGAATGATGATGGTGTGAAGACTGTTTCCTTTGAAACAAAATCTCGTGATGAACCAGTATGTACATTTGTGTTTGCAATTGGTTTAAATTTAATAGTTACCATTTTAATTTGTATGATCTCTTAGATGTGAGAATCCTTTGTTATCCAGAGTTGTAGAGTCAGAGATATAAAGTCCAACTCTGACTCCTAGTATCTCTAAAATGCTGACACTGATTCCTAGTATATTTAGAATGACTCTCATTGTTACAAGGATTCCGACTTGTAATCTCAGGAATCTGAGTATCTTAATTTGTTATATCGGTTTAATAAAAGGCTAAAAGAGTTGACTTTTTGACAAAATAGTAAACAAAAATGAGCTAAAAGCATTGCCATTACTCACCAAAATTTTCCAAAACAAAATTTAGCAACATTGCTCAATTATGAAAAAATGGCTACAAAGATTTAATTGGACTTTAGGAGTCGAAGTCGAATATTCCGCCTGCAACTCTGCAACCCTGGTTATAACAGTAAACAATAATGTCACTATTGGGTTTTTGGAAGCTAATTTTGAGATTTCAAATATTCATGTTGTTTTGTAAAAATACATTTTTGTGTTGTTTCATACTTTGTTTTTAACTTTGTTACTTAATGTTTGTCATGTTGCTTTTTAATTGCTTGTAAGGTGTAAGTTAAAGATGCAACAACACTTTGTCAAACCAAAATACTTAGACAGGTGACATAGTTATTTCTTTACTTTCAATCCAAAATTTAAATTTACTGGTTACAACTTATGAACAAAATCATCAAAATTGTTATTTGGTTTAATAAGTTGCATTTTATTTGTTATTGTTTTTGTACAGATGACCTCGTTGAGCCTGTCTGGAAACAAGTTTGGTGATGAGGGTGCTGTTGCTCTGGCTGGATGTTTAAGCAAAGTTGAAAATCTTTGGATTGAAAACTGTGGCATACCAGTAGTTGGGACAAAAACTTTAGAAGAAGCCAATCTTCAGTGGGTCAGTAAGATTTTGATTTTTCTCTCACCTACGCTAATGTGAAGATTTGTAACTGGGAAGACCGGCCTACTTAAATATGTCTTAATAACATTTTATTCATATGACTGATCTATTAATATTTTGTGTGTGTAATATTGATTTTTTTTTAATAGCCTTAACATCTTGTCTATTGCTTTTGCAAATGATTTCACATTAGAACCAGTGATAAACATGTGATGCATTAAGCAATTTGAGAAATGATAAGTTGGGTTATTTTCCTTTGGGTTACCAAACCAACACTCGTTTTTATTGTTCATTTTTAAAGTGGTAACTGTGATTTGTTGCAGAAGCGCAAGATTCTTGGTCTTGACCATCAGTGATGAGATGACACCTGTAGTTTCACAGCAAAAGAAAAAAAACATCGCTTTTCCTGCTGAACTTTTGGGAATTTGACGGACTAGATTGAATAACTGAGCTCTAAATCATGCAAACTGTGTCTACTTGTGTATGTACAGTATCATGAATTGATTTTGTGCACTTACTAAAGATGTGCTTTCATGCTGCAAAAACTCCTGTTTGGTGAAAAACTGAATGCAAGTTTTTTTTTATTGAAACCATTGCCTGTGCTTTTATAAAAAACGTTGTTGTTTAAAATTGTCATTTAAGAATTGGATTTTTCAATTTCAATTTAAACCTATGCAAGTATCCGGCCTAGTCATGTTGGTCTTTTTTTAGTGGCACGAACACCAAGATTTTAAATGCTTCCTATTGTTACATAATTTTTTATAGAATGTGGTGAAAAAATTTTGTTGGTGTGCTGTGCTAAAGGAATTTTTAATCATGTGCCGTTCTGACCAACCCACCATTGTAGTAACTGACGTTATCCTGAGTTGTTTAGCAAACGCCATCGTATTAAGTTGACCTATTGTGTTTTAAGCTGTGTGGTCCAGTAAACTTGATTGTTTAAGTCACTTGGTTTCCAAATAACGGCTATAATAACTATTAATGAACTGAATGAATGAAGAAATTAGCTTACTTGCTTCACAAAATCTCTCATTCCTTTCCATACATTTGTTGTTTTATTGTAAGTATCCTCCCTCGAAAAATCCCACCTGGGTTTTCTAAATTTGGATTTTTACAAACAAAAAATGTTTTCTTCACTCCTAACCCATAAAATATTGTTGGCCACTTAAGTTTGTGAGCTGAGTATGATGCGTTCTTGTAAATATGAAACAAATTTTTGGAGTTTGCCTTCGAGTTTCGAAATTCATTGTAGTGTTTGTTGTTGTGTGTTGTGATCTAAAAAAATCTAAAATTCCATTTGCATTAATGAATTGTCCAAGCTTTGTATTCCTAATAAAATGTGATAAAAACACGCTGAAAAATTGCTGCTTATTTATCGCTGAAGCAAACATGAGAAGGTTACACTGCAGAAGTGACAATAGTTGATTAAATGTGCTAAAAATACTATCAGTAACTGTTAAAAATCTAAGCAGACTAAACGAGAAGTCAAAACTGTTAACCGTAAAAACTATGTACAGAATCAGATGGCACATATGCACAAAAAATGTGTTTAGTAAACAATGTGTCACTGGTAAAGATTTAAATTGTGCGAATAGCTGAGTAGATGCTGCGTTAGCAGATACGAGCAAAATGTTTATAGAACGTAGAAACAGCCGTTGTAATGTATTGAACCGCTAAACCATCGTGGGGTTCATTTGGTTAACATCTACGAAATAAACATTTACCAAAAATTTGGAAAGAAATATTTTAAACTCTTGCAAGTTTTCCTATTTGCTGACCGTTGAAGTAAGAACATAAATACTTACCAATCTTTGGGGCGGCATTTTTTAATTGTTGATATTGTTCGTAGTGACATCGAAATTGGGCAGATAAAAATGTTTCAAAAAAACCTTGTAACAACCCGAACGAACGGAGTAATCACAGAAGTCTTTGGAATATCAGTTGGCGTGACAGGGACTTGGTGATAACCACGAACCAAGTCAATTTTGGAAAAAAAATGTGGCACCTGTCAAGTGCGCGGAGAGATCTTGAATATGCGTAATTGAATATCGATCCGCCTCAGTTACCGCATTCAAGCGCCTGTAGTCACAAGGCCTCCAACCTCCGGACGCTATGGGCACCATGTGTAAGGGTGATGACCAGGGACTGGAAGACCGCCGAAAAATTCCCGAATCAAGTAGGTGCTGAAAGCAATTTTTAACTTCTCTGGAGGCAGGCGTCTTGCCTGGGCGTGTAAACAGGAGATCCACGTGTGGAGATAAAATGTTACACTCCATGCTTTGGGCGCAAATCCGAAAAACTGCTCTTGGTCCGAATGGGAAATTCCTGACTTGGACAAAGTCACAATGTCGACTGAATTCGCATTCCATAATCGATGGCGCGTCGACGAACAATTTGTTTGCATGCAAGAAATCAATGCCGAGCAGTGGTCGAGAAACTTTAGCTTCCAATCGGTTACCAACGGAAAGATGCAGAGTCACAGTTTTGAACCATATGTTCGAATAATGGTTTTATTTGCCGCTTTAAGAGAACGACCTGGTTCGCTGGTACGTCTCTCTTTTCCTGTTGCTGGAAGTATCCTTACTTCTGCTCCACTGTCGATTGAAAAGTTCATTCCTGTTCCGTGGAAGAGGTGATTTTTTTTCTGCCGGACATCGCAACCACTGTGTAATGCCTGTGGGCGCATTTCCCTGGAATACACAAGGTGGGCGGCAACGACCCGACTTAGGCCCAGAGCGCTAATAGAAAAAACAAAGACCGTCTCGTTGAAGTGTGTGGAAAGAACTAGCGCTCTGGCTATGTACTTTGGAAACCGTAAAATTGGAGTGGTCTATCCTGCCACAAAATATCCGCTCGTTTGGCAAAACTGCGTAGGTCTGTCGTATCTTCTTAGGCTAGAATGATTCGGATATCCTCTGACAGTTGCGATCGCCAAGTAAAGCCAGATTTTCTTCCATAAGTGCAGAAGGCTTGCGATCACCTGAGTCAGGCATATTTAGTAAACAAGCAGCTCTCTCATACCGGCTAATTGAGTAGGTGTCCGGTTGTTGTTGCTTAATCACTTCGTATTTGGGTTCTGCAGGTGGATTTTCCAACAAGTCAATTTGACGTTGACATGTTTGTTGATCCAGTGCCGAAACCACATAATGAAACTTCCATTTTCCGGCAATGCAAATTGTGCCTCCGTTTGTTTGAACCAAACACGCGCTGCGAGGTACAGAACCGCGGCAATTTTAAAGCAACTGCGTGTTCTTCCATTTTGCGGGAATTTGTTCTTAAGGCGACCTCGTGTGTGTAGGCGACGAGGAACCTCTTAGCGCAGGCAGGCTGGCCACTCGTCGTTCGGGGTCTGGCCGTCTTGCAGCGAAGGATTGCCTGCGTACAGTTGGACAGTTTAGTTTCTTGCCCTTCTGCTATGCAGTCTGGCGTCTTATCCGTTAGCGAACTGTACACGAAGTGAAAGGCCGATCGGAGTTTGACAAACACTTAACGTTGCTGAAAGCGAACAATATTTGCAGCCACAAGTCTATTCCCCACTTTTATTCTGCGTACCAGCGTCCTGTGAGTCTTATCCCAAGTTTGAATAACGAATATCACAAGCTGTACGAAACATTGCTGTGCAAAACACATTCCCACGATATAAATGCGTTGGTTGAGCAACCGGTAATGTTAACCATGAGAATGGAAGGAAGTTTTAAACGGCGTTTTTGGCAGACCACATTTGCCCCACAAAAACTGGGCAACTTAAGTACTAACATTTCTTCACAAGTTGTTTACACTTCATGATATTACTGGGTTAACTTTTGTTCTATGGTTATGTGGTTACTACATTCTTAAGACTCTGGGGTCACCAATGTAGCGATGTTTATTCGTACGGGTGGAAATTAGAATAATTGCAAACGAGAAACCAGCGAGAGAAATCACGTAGGAAAAAGGCGCGTGACGTATCGTCCGGTTCGGTAAAGCTTAATCAAGCATGCAATGGGAAAACCCGAAGTTGTCGCCACAGGCTTGTGTACAGGCACTGTGTGTTGTGCTTAAAACCGCTTATCATCTCATTTTTAATGAATAGATCAAGCCTAAACTGTAGGTTATTTAAGTAAAAAATGTTTGACTTGTTATTTTTGGAATTTGTTTTGATTGAATTTTCTTTTTTTATGCCTATTTAATCGTTTGTTTTTACACAACATTAAAACAAAGGTTACAAATTTCTGGAGCAGCATCCCACTAATTTAGCTACGAGCCGCCACTGATTAGTTTAACCCATCCATAGTCAAGAAAAAAACATTTTAGACGATCACAATCGGAACAAATACTAATTTCTGTTTAAAATGGCGGTTTGGGCAGTTTGACCTTCAGGTTTATGTTCTTTTGGGCGGTTGTAGCGAGTACTCTGTACACAATTACGTTCGTAGTGACTTGTATTAACGTAATAATGTACACTTAGTTAGGTCTGTTAGTTAGGTAGGTTTCTTTTTAATTGTGGATATCGCAACGCCAATATATATGCGCAACTGTCAACGACAAATAGTCATCCAACACAAGGTGACATATGGCACACTGCGAGGTATTAAATGCTAAAGGTGTCAAGTTTTTGCGAATACAACTCTTAATCCCACACGGTTTTCAAAGGCATGGTATAGTTCAAGAAGGTTTGAGTCGGTTTTGGCAAAACTTGCTTCGATCTCTCAGAAAAGAGAGCAAAAAATCGGCATTGCTAAAACCCTGTAGAACCCGATGAGTTAAACCAAATTTATATTTTTTTCTGCTTTTTGTCAATGATTATTGCGGTTACATTTTCTTTCAAAAACGTAAGAGCGCAGTTACTTTTATGATTATTACTGCAATCTGCCACGCATGAATAAGTTTACCAACGCCCCAACCAACCAATCAACTTTCGAGTTTGGCGCGCGTCGAAGTCTAATTTCCTGCAAGGATCGAGACGGGGATGCGAACTTTTCATGAGCAATGTGCGCACATATGTGCAGATCAAAAAATGTGCGCGCACATTTCAGCCCTTGCACATTTTCGATAAAAATTCACATTGTGCGAATAAATGGTACATCCGCTGTTGCAAGGATGGACAACCTTCATGTGCTTCGTGTTGGTGCTTTCAATACTGCAGGTAATGTTATAAAAACTCGTACACAGAAGAGATAATGTGGCAAATTTAAGCAAAATCTCAGGGTCCTTTGTCTTAAATTTTCACCAAACTTTATGCATTGGTGCCATTGGTTTGATAAATTAGCGTTTAATACCGGCTAAAATACAAATCTGTTATCCTAGTTGAAAGTAGGCCCTTCAGCAATTAACAATCAAAATAACTTAGGCTCTTTAACCTTGTAATTTTAGACGTTACCAATTACCACCTTGTTTTACTCTTCTGAAGCGGTAAAATGTTTTACATCATCCTGTATGGTATACATCATTAATGTTTTTACTTTGTTTGGCAAACAGCTACCTATTCACGATGGATCATTGTTTCAACAAAGGTTATGATGCTGGCAAAGTTTCATGAACACACAGGAAATATGTAGGCACCTTTAAGTGGGCTCAGCACATTCCGGACGTACGTGTACCTGTGCTGTAATATGAGGCTGCAACTTCCTTGTTTGTGCATGACAGAGAAATGCTTCAACAAACCTAAGTTCTGGAAGTCTGTGTGATGACTGTAGGCTACCAACCCTGTGTGTTTAGTTCTTTTCAAGTTGTTTTTCAAAGAAAAGAAAACGAGCTTTCATCAATACCCAGTATACAGGTACTTACTACCATCGGTTTTTGCGTAAACTTGTAATAAGGATGGTGATTGTGTGAAGTTGTTAACAATACTGTAAAAATATGATATCTTATTCAATTTTTTGTGGCAACCATGTGGTTTGTAGGGTAATTGCTAAAAAATAGCACACTTAGCAACAAAACAGGAGGATTTTTAGATTTCACAAGTACTCACCACAAATATCTGCCACATAAATAAAACCTGGTACTCTGGGTATACGTTTTTTATTTTTTGTGTTTTATAGTGGAAAGGTGATATTCAGACAAATATATTGATCTAACAAACCCAAGTGGAATTATGTCTAAAAAAAGGTAAATTATATTTACCTGTGAAATAATAAATGCAGCTTTATTAAACACCATGTCAAGGTGTAACAACATTGCTAACTTTGGTTTTTTTTCTATTTGTGCTAAATCCTGGGCAATTTAGAGCTCATCAACAGACTGTTGCTTACACCAATAATTACAGTACTAGATCTAATTCTATTGTAGCAACCAATCACTTGCTTGATCTAATCTTTAAGAACTCCGTTTGTGCACGATTATGTTCATAGTGACTTGTATTAACATAATAATCGCAAAACCATGACAAGGACAGAGCAGTTACTGACGTAACAATTTTTTATGTATGTGGTGTTAAGTTCCTAATGAGTTGTTGACATGTATATTATGTTTGTTTCTTACATGAGTCGACCACCTTATACATAAAAAAACACAAACAATACAATTCTATCTTGACAATAGCAAATGCAAAACTCCACACTATAATACATTAAGTAATTGGGTTTTTTTGTGTTCAGTAAGAGAGAGGAGGCAATTAACGCATTTGCCGATGTAAGGGCAAGTGTACCACGAAGACTTAGGCCAGAATTTTTGCGAAAACTTGGATTTTCTGATGATACAGTGGATCAGTATGTTGACAATCATAGCTTGATATTGAATCCTTTTTGGACAAAATTGACTGGTAAACTACTTACTATTAGTTTCATTTGTTAATTAGATTTTGCTGTTTGTGTGCGGTATCAAAAGCCTAAATTGACAT
>QXVZ01023585.1:0-11023 GCA_008931825.1 Phallusia fumigata | reverse complement strand
TACCATTTTTACCATACCAGCATCGCAAATTAAAGGGTAATCCCCCGTCTTCCATCTAGGCAAGTTTCAGCTGTGTGTGATCAGCTGAAGGGTGTTTCTTTGTCGTGTTCTAACAAGACCTTTTTCAACTTTTCGGAAACTGTAGTAAATTGCTTATTTTGAAGCATGGTTGCAAATATATACTCACGGCCTAATTATGAGGTATATTGGTTAGAATTTTGGTGTGTAAAACACCCATGTAATGTTAGACTAGGGAAAAATTTAATTTGTGTCCATTGACAGTCGTTTTATTGTAGCAGTCTAATAATTCATTGACACATCACCGTAGATATCTCTGACGCAAGCAACAGTTCTTTCATCCAAATACAATGCACAGAATGTATTTTTATGCAGGCTTGTTATCATGACGCAATGGCGATTTCATTTACCGTCTGTACGTTTGGGTTCTACGGTAGTCGCACAATCGTCCATATATAGACGCTCGGAGTGAAAACAACCACTTGGTTTACTGTAAGAAGCAAGAAGTCACCTTAACGTCCAGCTAAAAGCGCGGAATCAACACATCTTGTCTGGTTCCATTTCAATGTTTTTTTGTTTTTCAGGACTGCTCACAGAATCGAAAACGTCGAAATGTGGAAGTGGATTTTCAGGAAACAATCTCAGTCGGTCCTCTTCATGTTTTAAGCAAAGGATTGTGTGAAGTGGTAAATAATTTGTAAATTTTTTCATTACCCGCAACTTTTAGGCCTAATTGAGGTAGCGACATTTGTCGGACATAGAGGCGATATCCGACGTATTTAAGGCTTAACATGACGAGATTGATAAATTGTATTTGGCGCGTTTACTTCGTTGACCTACATTTGCAATTGACAACTTTCACGTGACCGATTGTGCAGCAACCGTGTCCAATCATACCCGTGGAATGCAACGACACTGCGCGACATTTAATGATTCGTATAAAATGAACTGCGCTGGCAAAAACCTAACAGGTCGTCACTTCTTAATGTGATTAAATTCTTTTCAGAGTGTATAATGAAAGATTTAATGGATTGATAATAAAACATTCATTTCGATCATTGTGCCACTTTTCGGCTTTTAGGTATTGTGACACTTTCACTACACATTAGACGCGAGTAAATATCGCATTGAATAAAGTCTGTGATGCATCCTTGGTCTAGGTAATACAAAGTTTGTTTGTATTTTTAATGAATGTATTTTTTAATCAACAATGTCACTAACTAGACAGTAAGTATAGGTAATACAAAGTTTGTTTATGTTACAGAACAATGGAGGTTGTTCGGATTTTTGCAACGTGAAAGATGGAAATGTCCAATGCTTGTGCTTCGAAGGACGTCTTCTATCCAAAGATAAAAAATCTTGTATCGGCATTCGTCAGTATGTCAGAACAATAAAAATCCCAAGCTTGAGAAACTCTGCTGCTGGTGAGCTAAGGAAATTTTTGCCGCTATTGTCAAAAGGTTAACTCGCCGCTTTAATGCTATCAAACACAGTTGATATGTGTGAGCTGCAGACAGGACATTGGCCGTTTAGCCTAGTCTATAGCCAGGATACGACACTCCAGTTTGTTGAGAATAACAGGCTGAAAACCTGTACCTCACGTCTTGTCATCAGCTGCACTGATAAGACCTTACAGGTCGAAACAGTGTGCACTGTCTGCAGCTCACAAATCATTGTAATGACTCTTTGCTATTCAAAAACTGATATCCTTAACGAAAAAAACAACTGTCGTAATCATTTAACATTTCATGAACAAAATTTCGTTTACCATTTTTTCTTCAGATGCACAGGAAGGTAAAACGTTAAGCGATGTAAAGAAGAGTTGGAATGGACTTTACGTTGCTGTTGGTTTTGTCGTTCTCATCGTGATCGTTGCCATAGCGGTAGTCACGTGGTTTGTGCACTTCCGCAAACGTCATGCCGCATCCAAATAAGATGGAGATGTTGCAAACTGATTGTTTGTTTGCATAAATAATTGATTTGTTTTTGTTTACAAGCTTACTTTCTTATAATGGATTGTAAATACGCCATGTTTCTTATTTGGTTTTTCGTTGAACCTTGTATTTACGTTGTTTAAGTTGCTTTTTCACGCGTAAAGGTTTCCAGAATCAATATTAACAGCGTCATTTTAAATATTTGCATTTCACTATCAGTCCTGCAAGTAATAAAAAGATCAACATGAGATATTCTGCAACTTTTGTCGAAAAAAATGCTTTCGTTTGTTTTTCGTTCTCCTCCGTTAATCTATGCGCTCTACAGCGCTGCATTAGAAAACAATAGCAATTCTGTGTTTTGCTCGATACGAGCTTTGTAATTATGATAATGCCTGGAGCCATAATTAACACAACAATTATCTATTCGCCCTGTAGAATGGCTTCGTCATTATTTTGGTACTGAAGCGGATTTTGACAGTCGTGTCAGGCCAAACGTACTAAGTATAAATTTACGAAGGAAGCTTTCCGTCGGGTAATGTGTAAATAACAGACAGCAATTCTAGATGGCCTGTCCTTTACCCGTTTTCTAAAAGCAGAAACTTTTATGCGCATAAAAGCGAATACCTTTTTTTTTCAATTTGACTTGTCTCGTCATACACAAGAACGAAGCGGGAACGATTTTTACTTTTCTGGAAGAACAACTTGTAAGCTGCCGTCAAACTCTTTACACCCCGGAGCATTTTCGCAAAACTGGCTCTAGAATCCGGGAAATTTAGGTGAAAAGCACAATTTTTCACCATCTCCCATTTCAAAAATATTAAATTTCGAGCGGATACCAGCATCGCAAACGAAAGGGGAATCCCCCGCCTAGCATCTAGGCTAGTTTCAGCTGGCTATGAGCAGCTGAAGGGTGTTTATTTACCGTGTACTGGCAAGACCTTTTCAAACTTTTTGCAAACTGTGGTAAATTGCTTGTTTTGGGGTATGGTTGCAAATGAAATACTCACGGCCTGACTATGAGGTATATTGGTCAAATTTTTGGTGTGCAAAAAAACACCCATTTAATGTCAGACTAGGGAAAATTTTTAATTGGTGTCCATTGACAGTCGTTTTATTGTAGCAGTCTAATAATTCATTGACACATCACCGTAGATATCTCTGTCGCAAGCAACAGTTTTTCCATCCAAATACAATGCACAGAATGTATTTTTATGCAGGCTTGTTATCACGACGCAATGGCGATTTCATTTACCGTCTGTACTTTTGGGTTCTACGGTAGTCGCACAATCGTCCATATATAGACGCTCGGAGTGAATAATTATACGCCTCAAGCGTTGTCAAATTTTCAAACTAGTCCCGTAACAGTGATTTGTAACAAAGATAGTGTGCGTATTACTTTTTTTAAATCTAATCGGTTCAAACAACCACTTGGTTTAGTGTAAGAAGCAACAAGTCACCTTAATGTCCAGCTAAAAGCGCGGAATCAACACATCTTGTTTGGTTCCATTTCAATGTTTTTTTGTTTTTTTTCGGATTGCTCAGAGAATCGAAAACGTCGAAATGTGGAAATGGATTTCCAGGAAACAATCTCAGTCGGTCCTCTTCATATTTTAAGCAAATGATTGTGTGAAGTGTAAAAACAATTGTGTATTTTTTCAATACCCCAAACTTTTAGGCCTAATTGAGTTAAACTTTTTATCAGACATAGAGGCGCATCAAGAAAATTGTTAAATGGGGTCTGATATTTCAACAGGGATGTGCTTATCGTTACTAAGTGTATGTGCTGCAAGAAAAGATATCCGACGTATTTAAGGCTTAACATGAGATTGATAAATTGTGTTTGGCGCGTTTACTTCGTTGACCTACATTCGCAATTGACAACTTTCACGTGACCGATTGTGCAGCAACCGTGTCCAATTATACCCGTGGAATGCAACGACACTGCGCGACATTTTATGCACTCTGATTCGTATAAAATGAACTGCGTTGACACTTTTAGGCACGAGTAAATGCAACCCTGGTCTAGGTAATACAAAGTTTGTTTATGTTCCAGAACAATGAAGGTTGTTCGGATTTTTGCAACGTGAAAGATGGAAATGTTCAATGCTCGTGCTTCGAAGGACGTCTTCTATCCAAGGATAAAAAATCCTTTATCGGCATTCGTCAGTATATCAGGACAATGAAAAACACAACGTTGAGAAATTCTGCTGCTGGTGAGCTAAGGAATTTTTTGCCGCTATTGTCTAAAGGTTAACTTGCCGCTTTAATGCTATCAAACACAGCTGATATGTGTGAGCTGCAGACAGCGCACACTGTTTCAACCTGTAAGGTCTCATCAGTGCAGCTGGTGACAAGACATTGGCCGTTTAGGCTAGTTTAGCCAGATTACAAAAATAATAATGAGACCTTTCAGGTCGAAACAGAGTGCACTGTCAGCAGCTCACAAATCATTGTAATGGCTCTTTGCTATTCAAAACTGATATCCTTAACGAAAAAAAAAGAATTGTCGTAATTATTTAACATTTCATGCACAAAATTTCGTTTACCATTTTTTCTTCAGATGCACAGGAAGGTAAAACGCTAAGCGATGTAAAGAAGCGTTGGAATGGCCTTTACGTTGCTGTGGGTTTTGTCGTTCTCATCGTGATCGTTGCCATAGCGGTAGTCACGTGGTTTGTACATTTCCGCAAACGTCATGCCACACTTTGTGCTGGTAAAATCCATCAATGATGTTTATATGCGCCAAACAAGATGGAGATGTACAGAACTGATTGTTTGTTTGCATAAATAATTGAATTGTATCAGATACAAGATTATTTTCTTATGATGGATTACGCCATGTTTATTATGTGCTTTTTCGTTTTAACCTTGTATTTAGGTTGTTTGCGTTGCTTTTTTACGCGGAATGGTTTTTAGAATTAATATTGATACCGTCATTTTAAATATTTGCATTTCAGTGTTATTGATAGCACTCCTGGATATTGCACTACCTGTTGCTGCACTTTACCTTAACTACGTTTGCNGATATGGGATCAAATATGACATTAGTTGGGTGGTTATAATGTCACAATGCCAGGGAATTGAATTTGGTGGCCCAGAAAGCATTTCTAAAATATTTAACACACACTGCAATATTGCTGCGCAAAATTTGCAAAACAGCAGAAAGACAAATTAACATACCAACCTGACATTGCGCCAGCCAAAGCGCTCACTTGAGCATTCCGATAGGTGAAGTTTTTAAGTACCTGTCTAAATGAGAAATGAATTTCAACCACAGACATTCTGACATTCTAGGTCTGTTACAAGTACCTTTCCAATTAGATTCGGATTTCAGTCCACTTATTTGGAAAGTGTCCGAGAGTTACAAAGAACGCGTTTGCAAAATTTGCAGTTGCTGCATTGCTCGATGTTTGCACGTTTAAAAAAGTGACAAGGAAAATGGGGTCTAATGCAGTGGTTCCCAACCTTTTTCAGCTCGCAGCCCACTTTTAAAGACCATTCGTTTTGGCGGACTACTACGAGATACACATTGCGAAAGATAACAATGAAAAAGAACTAAGACAACAGTGGATTATATCGGAAGGGGAAACAAAATTAACTTAAATTAAAGTAAATGGCAAATCCGCTACTAAAAAGAACGCATTGGCAAAGTTTGCACTTGCTATTTCAGAAAATTATCCAGTATTTTTGTTATTTGCGATTCAGCGAAAAGAAATGATCATCAAACCAAGAAAATTTCATTGCTTTGCACTTGAACATTTCATGCGGTTCTGTTTTCAACTAAATGCGTCAAGCATTTGAAGTACTGGTTAGAGAGAGATTGGGATAGAGAGAAAGAAAGGAAGAGAGAGAGTAAGAGAAATAGAGAGAGACAAAAACTTTTATCCACCGACTTGGTCACTTTGATTGCGTTTTTGCAACATACGCATTTGCGATGCGTAGTGACGACGTCATCACTTTCTTCATACCGTGGCAACAATTTTACACAGTTCTAATGGCACAAAAATGTAACATACAAACAATGATAGGATTACTATTTCCATGACGTCAATTTTTGAAGAACAAGTTGTTGGTGGAAAGTCAAATTAAAACTAAACCTGTTTCAAACAACAGTATTTGTTCGCAAATCCAATACACCACCTTTTTTCAACCTTCTTAAAACTAAAATAATGTTCCGTTTCAACTGTTTAAACTGGCTTGAAAAGGTTTATACCTTATTAGTAACGCCAATTAAAGATTTCAACAAATTGCTCGAGTTCTTACAAGCACGGCGTTGAACACTTTAATCAGCCACAAGGGGAGAATGAAAGAAGGCAATCTATGCCTCGAGCGCTTTCTTTGCAAGTGAATCGCATAAAAGCAAGTTCGCAGCTTAAATTGACTAATTCGTCTCCAACTGTCGTCAAGATAGAAAGTCAAGTGAAATGTTTTCGAAAGGGACTGAAGTCATTTGAATTCGCGGACGCCAGGCAAAATATTCTATCATTTATAAACTGTTGTTGCATACGGTTACAGCAATTATTGTAAATGACACTGACACGCAAGTTTAAAAAGACTCGCGTTTAACTGTAGGGTCAGTTTTGCTTTTACAGCAAGCGTTATAAGTTTTTGTTTACGCAACTTTATTATTATTAATAGAGTTTATGAATTTTGCCTAAAAGCGAACAAAATAACGCTATAAGTGGCCTGCACACAAGATTTCCAGGAATTGTGAAGAGTCACCAGTGCAAGCAGGCTCGTTTCTGATAAATTACTGTAGTAGTAGCATGTGCTCGTGACCCTGCCAAGTATGTGTAGATTACTTTCTGTATTGCTTTCAGTTAGATCGGCAAGGTTAACGTTTAAATCTAAGTCTAAAGTCCAAATACCCGATCTAAAAGTTTAAGTATAACAAAACTGTGGGGTTTCGAACCCTTGTGATTCGACGTGTTGCAAACGCTCTTCAGGGAACTATGGCATTTCCAAAACCTTAGTGTTTCGAACCCTTGTGTCTCGACGTGTTGCAAAGTCCTTCAGACTTTGGCGTTGCCAAAACGGTGGGGTTTCGAACCCTTGTGAATTGACATGTTACACAGTCCTTCAAGGGACTTGGCATTGCCAAAACGGTGGGGTTTCGAAGCCATGTGTCCTGACGTGTTGCAAATTCCTTCAGACTTTGGCATTGCCAAAACGGTGGGGTTTCAAACCCTTGTGATTTGACATGTTAAACAGTCCTTCAAGGGATTTGGCATTGCCAAAACGGTAGGGTTTCGAAGCCTTGTATCCTGACGTGTTGCAAAGTCCTTCAAGGGACTTGGCATTGCCAAAACGGTGGGGTTTCGAACCCTTGTTATTCGACGTGTAGCAAACTCTTTCAGGGACTTTGGCATTGCCAAAACGGTGGGGTTTCAAATTCTTGTGATTCGACGTGTTGCAAAGACCTTCAACGAACTTTGGCAATGACAAAACGATGGGGTTTCGAACCCTTGTGATTTGAAGTGTTGCAAATTCCTTCAAGGAATTTGGGCAATGACAAAACAGTCGTGTTTTGAACCCTTGTGTCTCGACATGTTGCAAAGTCCTTTACGGAACTTAGCAGTCAACAACATTTTACCCCAGCAAACCCTACAGCACAAAAAACATTTATTGAGCTAACTCACGTTTCAGAGAAGCTAACTCTATCTTTGCATCAGAAATCTTTCATGCTTCCATTCAGTGGTGGACATCAGCCAGATCTGAAATTACTCATTTTGTTTGTTTGTTTTTATTTGATTTGAGCAGTTAGTGCAAGAAAAATTTATCAATCCGGCCCTAAATTTGTCGTCATCTATACAGTACGATACAAACCCAGAAGAGTGGTTTCGCCGGAAATCAAAAACTTTCGAAAAACTCCTTAGATTGCGTACATTTCAACCACTCTTTTGATTGATCAATCGATTCTTGGCAAGGCAACTAAGCTTCGTTTTGAATGGTTTCAACTGCCTTTTTTCAACACTTTGTTGCAATCATTTGAAATCAATTTGNATCAGAAATCTTACATGCTTCCATTCAGTGGTGGATATCAGCCAGATCTGAAAGTACTCATTTTATTTGATTTGAGCAGTTTGTGCAAGAAAAATTCCCCAATCCGACCCTAAATTTGTCGTCATCTATATAGCACGATACAAACCCAGAAGAGTGGTTTCGCCCGAAATCAAAAACTTTCGAAAAACTTCTTAGATTGCGTACATTTCAACCATTCTTTTGATTGATCAATCGATTCTTAGCGAGGCAACTAAGCTTCGTTTTATATGGTTTTAACGCTTTGTTGCAATCATTTGAAATCAATTGGCAAACTCGTCGTATTAAACATCAGGAAAAACGCAAAACAAATTTTAAAACTTGGCATAAAACCCAATGATTGTTAGTTCCTGAAGGACTTTGCAAAATTTCGCGGCACAGGGGTTCGAAACCCGACCGTTGTGGCAATGCCAAAGTTCCTGAAGGACTTTCCCACGTATCGACGAGGGTCGCTATAGGTGTCGACAAAAAATCCAATGCAGGTTTGAAACGCAGGTTCAAACCTCGTTTGGCGAGACACTTACATTGCAGTTGGCTCACTTTAATTGTAACAAAAACTTCCTCTTAACCTTTATGGCAAGGCAAACGAATTAAAATTAAATCTAGTTGATAACCTTTATTAAAATTCATCCGTTTTTCTGGATATAACTTTGCTTTATTATCTTATAAATTGTAAGATAAGATATTACATCAATAACGTACTTCATTAAAGTTAGCTGTAATGAACCCAGATTCCATTTAGACAGAATGGGGTTTACATAAAATATAGGTATACTCAGGTTTACAGAAATTCTATTTTGACAGGGTTATATAGTTTATACTCAGCATTACTCACCTAATAGACTTATGTTTGGGCAGCTCATATTTAGACATTAAACTCTATTTAGATAAATATATAGATCGGTTATATTTAGACTTCAGACTTATATTTAGACGTTAACCTTATCGGTCTAACCGGAAACAACACTGGAAGTAATCTACACATACTTGGAAGGTCACGAGCACATAATACACGTTACTGCTACTAATCGCATCTTTAAGTTTATAGTTCCGGATTATCCACAAACACACAAACCATTTCGGTGGTTGGACTTATTGTCGGACAAGATGTAACGATTCAGTTTCAGCAACGTACACGTGTGTAGGCTACATGTAATTATTATGTTACAATTTTGGCAGGAGATTTGCTAGTAGACCCAGACATGTGGTTAACAATGAAGATAATACTAATTAGTTTATGGATGCTGACAAGAATGACTTTAGGTAAAAAAGGTTTACATAGTGCAACTAGATTTTTGTAGTATGTAATTAACAGAATGAACATTACTAGTATAGTGACACCTTGTGTTAGATTTATAAAGTTGTACGTTGTCCGTTATCTGTGAATGAACTAAACGGGAAAGAGCTACAGGGTTGCAAACAAAATGAACGTTTTTTTCCAAAGACAAGCGATTTTAACCAGACAACTATTTTCAAACGAGTCTAGCCAACACATATTTGTGTTCTGTAGTATATGGCAAGTATATGGCGGTACACAGCGATAAACAAATTGGGGCTTTTTTTAAGAATGCAACAAAAGTATAACTCCGCTCCATTGCTTTTTGTGACGTATTTTGTGTGGTGTGACTTACATTATTATTTACCTTTTAAAGTTTAAATAAACCTTGGGTGCTTTTTCACCTCATATTGCTTGCATATACTTTTGCAGGCGAAGGGTCATCATGCCCACAATCGCCATACACGGGTGTTGGTCCCACTGGGTACTTCATTCAAAGTTCATGCACGAGTTATGAGAAAGGTTTTACCACTGGAAGTGGTGGACCTGCAGCTTTACATATTTACTACGGAACGCTGGCCAACAATCTTTGCTCGGTAATGCACACTGCTTGTGTTTGTTCGTACCGACAACGTTTTAATTTGCTGTTTATAGGTAATCTGGTATTAAAATACTTCAGTATATGCATCAGAAACTTAATTGAAAATGCATCAGTTACATTTGCACAATTTAAAAAAATATTTAATTAGTTTTGTTATGCATTAAAGGTTTATGAAGGTACTNGTAACCTGGTATTAAAATACTTCAGTATATGAATCAGAAACTTAATTGAAAATGCATCAGTTACATTTGCACAATTTACGAATATATTTAATTAGTTTTGTTATGCATTAAAGGTTTATGAAGGTACAAGCAGGTCTGGAAGATTGCTTGGTACCTTCACTGGTGATGGAAGAACTGATGGAATTGTCAAATCTGACTCTGGATCAATGTTTCTTAGCTGTGATTTGTCTTCAGGCGGTTTCAATTCCCCGGGATTTGCGTTCATTAAAGGTTAGTTTATTTTTATCCATGACGTTTTAATGTTTTAAAAGCTATTTGTAAAGCGACAGCGCTTTTAACTTTCAACGACAAGAAAAAAAGTAATCTTTGTTTTAACTTCAAATTTCATGCCACTTTGTTTAGAATGAAAGGAGCATTAGTGCAGAAATCGCCCTGAACCACGGGTGCTTAAAATACAGACGATTTCAGTTTCAGATGAACTGTAGTAGATCTGAAGCTTACAGCACACTCTTGGTCTGTGTAATTCTTTTGCGCATAGTAAACACTGATCTATTAGGCTTCAGCTCTATTATTGTTTGTTTAAAGAAACATCCTGAGCACAAACAAGTTCACTTCAACGTCGAACTATGCAAAAGTGTGTCCCTGATGTAACAAATATTTACAACACTACAGAACAGTGACCACACTCGATCCAAAGTAGTAAATTACTAAAACCGTATGCATCAGGACAAAGTAACAATGGCGAAGAATGTAATAGGTACGCACACAACACGGTACGTCATCAGCTTAACCACGTAGAAGTTCGCCTATGTTGAACATACTAATTGAAGGCCTGCACACGCATGATATTAGTGGGTAAATAATCACAAAAAGGTGTTATACATGGAATGTTAACACAGGAAAATGATTGTACTTATCGACAAAACAAATCTAAACAAACAAAAGATAAAACGCTTTGAAGGGGGTAAATATA
>QXVZ01023584.1:20660-32277 GCA_008931825.1 Phallusia fumigata | reverse complement strand
ATCTAAGCATCACTTGGTCCACATTTTGTATTAAAACATTTAGGAAATGAATTGACACCTGTCAGTACACACAATATGTTGAAGCGATGCAGTGACATGCACCCAAACATTTGCCTTTGTATAATATTTCAGCAAAGATACCACAACATTAGTGCACTGTACAAAGTGCTTTTCAACAATTGAAGTATGCAGTTGGGCTTGGAGTACAAAGATATTTAGAGGAAATATGTTTTTTCAAGACAAAAATCTTTGACTCAAATAAAAACTAAAAAACAGTCCCAGGCGGACAATGCTTACACAACATTGAGTTTCACACCAATATAGATTATCTATATGAGACAGGAAAACATGTAAGTGTTAATAAATAAACTGTTACTGAAAACTGAAACTACTTGTGTATTTAAACATTGTAAATTTCCTAATTTTTCGATCGACTTACCTCTTTTTGCAGTACAGGATTGTGGACAAGTTCNTTTCAAGACAAAAATCTTTGACTCAAATAAAAACTAAAAAACAGTCCCAGGCGGACAATGCTTACACAACATTGAGTTTCACACCAATATAGATTATCTATATGAGACAGGAAAACATGTAAGTGTTAATAAATAAACTGTTACTGAAAACTGAAACTACTTGTGTATTTAAACATTGTAAATTTCCTAATTTTTCGATCGACTTACCTCTTTTTGCAGTACAGGATTGTGGACAAGTTCAACTTTTTCAATTTTTAATCTTCTGGACGAGTTTGGATAGAGAAACGAGGATTTGATTCCCGGGTATAAAGTGTGTGTAAATTCACGTGACTGCGTTGGAAGATCTGTAAGAATGTCTGAAAAAATAAAAATAAAGTGAAAAAAACGTTGCAAAAAATCTTAACATGTGAATTATATCCTCAGTGTAAAATATTCTCATAAGTTAGCTTTCAACAACTACAATACAACAAGAAGTGTTAGCATAGACATCAAGTAGAAAAGCCATTTTTTTACAGACAAATCATCAATACGAAGATGAAAGCCTATAGTTGTGTGTAAAACATTTTCTGCTTTTCGAGAAATGATATTGTTAACACCAGGAATGTCATCATTTGTTGAAACTTAAAAATGTTTTACACACAACAAGTGCTGACTTGTATCTTCTTATTGAGACTATTTAAAACAGTGAATTGTGAACCAAATCATTAAGTATGATACAACACATGTTAATATTAGGCAACATAAAACACTCGCAAACGCTACCTTTATTGCTTTGCCCTTCTTTTTTCCGAGGTATATGGAATGTTTTTAACTTTTTAAAATCGTACGTGGTCTCTTCAGAGTTCATACTGGTTGGAAGTTTGTACACAGGTAAGCTTTTTAACAATCCATTTACAATTACCTTTCGTGGAAATATTTACAAATGCGCAGAGGCACTGACCACAGATCTTTGGTTTATTTTACTGCCGTGATGCAAAAACAGTTTTGCAAATTTTTAAACAACGCCACCATCGAACGCACGCACAATTACTGCAAACTGGTCTTCGAAATTTTCGGTCACGTGACGTCAACCCCTTTTTGCCCAAAAAATATTTGTTGAAAACTAAACCTAGCAATTTTAGTGTAGTGTAAGTTTTTGTCTTTAACGGCCTATTTCAACAACAACAAAAAATTGTTTTTTCGTAAGAATGACGTGTAACAAAATACGTACCCCTATTGGCTACGTGCAGTTGCCATCTAAACCAAGGATGTCCGTCCGTCCGTACGGTGGAGAAAATATTGTCTAAAGCAGGGGTGTCAAACACGCGGCCCGCGGAGCATTTCGAAATCTCAAGTGATTTGTTTCACTCGGGGCCGATTAAAGTGCCCCGCCAGCAAGTCAGTATGATACATTTATTCCAAAGTACAAATAGAATCTAGATGCAACGTTTTAAGGGAGAAAGCTGTACTAGCCTTTTCTGATACGAACCGGCTATTGCGATTGTTACGTCACTGAAGTACCATTGCCCCTTTGTAAATCTTTCAAAAATAACCTAAGCGCAGTAGTACACTGATAACAGATCAAACGTAGTATTTGACATTTGCAAAGTTTTCCATTGGCCCTCGAAGACATTTGAGTTCGAGACCCAGCAAAAATCGTCAAAACATGGTGCGGTACGCCCTCCATAACGAGGTACGTACGTGGTACGAACTAACTCAATTCGTACTGCACCGCCATACTTGTCTCCGACTTTCATTCATTAACTGGCCGCATACCCAATAAACTGAAAGTAATGTGGATGACCTAAGATGTACGTACTTTCAACCGATTTAAAGTTGCCATACTTTTATCAAACGCAAGGTTGATACGCTTAAAGCTGAATAGTGCGACCGATGTATCATAGGCTATTTCTTGTATCATTTTGGCCCTTTTTTGACTGTAAAAATAGAAAAATCAACAAGAAGGCATTTCTTTACTGTATATTGCCAAGATTTCCAAGTGGTTATCGCTACTGCCTATTTGTGCTCGCAAGGTTGTGGGTTCTAATCCTGTCTCGTGTTTCCCTGGGAAAGAAACTTAACCCAGTGGGCACCCGACGCGCAATCAACGTCACTTTTACGTTAAAATGACGTCTCGCAACCAAATCGTAACGTCTTCGCAACGTCGCAATGCCCGCTGGGTTAAGCGGCATTGCTTCATAGGAATCCGATGGGTTGACCCAAATTGAAGTCAACAACTTCAAAAAATCGAGTGATGATCCAACGGAACTGCAATAAGGCCAATTTAGCTCGACGATAGAGTCGTTACGAGCATAACGCATTCAGGCGTTGTTTCCCTTGTGCCTATCTCTTCATAGTCGCTAACATAGTTGGCAATACAAGCGTGGCGTGTTTAACACGTTTGGCACTGTTAGGAAAGCATGTGGTAGGCTATCTAATTGAATTCATATTTACAGGTGTATTCGAGTTACGTTGACCATTTTTGTCCGGTATATTGTGATCGCGTATTTGTTTCAAAATTCCTCGATTACGAATTAGTGAACTATAAAAACGATGGGTAACGTTGGTGGGACCAGCCGAGGGGGCCTTAGAATCTAAACCACCCGTGCTGGGGAAAGAGGGTGGGGTTCAAACGTAGCAAGTGTTTCACAATTTGCTAGAAATTGCAAAACATTCATATAGACAAGCAGGCTAAAATCATAGTACATGTTAATTGTTAACCTCTTTCAAGTAGGCTATATTCCCATTTATTCATCGTCAGAATTTAGACATTTTGCATTCTTGCTAGCAACAAAAGCGGTGTTCATATTGGCCATCTTGCCCAATTGGTTTCTGTCGCGAAGATTCGCGAGTGTATTTTATAACAGTGTATAAAGGCTTTGTATCGCAATAAAGCTGGAAAAAGGAGGTTTTTGTAATTCCATGGATTTTAAACCTGACGCTGGTCCAAATTACAACCGGTTTTCGCCTCGTATATTGTCGTTTGTACGTGGGTATTGTAACTGTGGCGTGTTTAACAGATTTTTGTGTTGTTCGAAAAGCGCATGCGGTACAACGAAGGGAAGTGGTTTAAAAGAATGGCGCGCGCTGGCTTGCACTTGGTCTTCAAACTGTAGCTGCAGCACGTTCAACCTTGACCCACCAATTGTGCCCCCTACTTTTTTGCGCCCCTTAACGTTCTACCGTTGCGCAGCTATTTCCGGCTTGGTGATTGATTTAGTGCAATTGTGTCGCTATGTTTTTCATTCACCGAGCGAAGTAAACTCAACTTGGTGTTAGTCATCAGTGAAGGATGGCGGTACATTAGGGCACATATGAAGTTATTCGTACCAGGCATACGAACGGCGTGCAGTACTTTTCGCTACTTACCGTACTATCATCTGGTTGACAGTAGTAAGCAAATCGTTGCCTCGGAGTTACGTTGACTATGAATTAGTGAATTATAAAATACACCCCACACAACAAAACATTGCCATTTTTACTGCAGAAAAAGGAATACAGCAACATTTCGACTAGTTCTTGCAGCCAAGTAATTTGTTCATTCTTAATTTTTCCCCAATTGCACCAGCAGGTCTACATGGCGATTGTCTTTTTTTGTTTTTTTTAAAGATTTTCGTTAAAATGGATTTAATTAATTGCTACGTTATGGACTGTATTTTAATGCCACCGTTTTTTTCATGAGAAACTGCAATCTTATTCATTAAACACAAATTTCTTTTCAATACAAGACATATACAAATGTATTTACGGCAAAAAATGGCGTTCAAGCATGAAAACTACGCGACTTGGCTGTGACGTAATAATACGATTGGTGTTCGTTGTCCAGGGTGTCGTCAGATAGTGACACGTCATGCAGTGAGGAGTCTGGAAGTAATTTCTCGAAAGGGAAGTCCCTGCTCCAACACAAACTGCAGACGTTCTGAAATGATAGAAAGAAAAGTTGGAGCGTTCAAGGAAGGAGAAAGCGTCGTATTTTTGATTGGCTTTGTTCAAAGATCAGGCAAAATCATAAAACAATCGTTTCTTCCTGCTGTGGATCAGTAATCGTTACAAGTTTATGAACAAATTAAAAATAAAACTTTTTGTGACGAAAATATTAATTCTCAAAAATATATTTTTAGTTAATAGGTTTAGGTCAAAGAAGAGGCAAAAGCATGAAACTATTTTGGTGTATGTCCTTGTCGAAATTGATACAAAACTGATTGAGTTTCAAATTGCTGAAATCTTTACCAAACATAACAACAACATCTTACACACAAGAGGGTATAGGGTCCCAAACCCATTCATACGACAAACAACAAAATCAAACGAAAAACTAGATAAAAAAACATTTGACGACCTGCAAATAACCATAATTTTTTGCACTAAAAGTTTGAATGACGCTACTGAGGCACAAGGCTCACCATTCCAGGTTTATCGACCGACGTTTTTGATTTAACTTTCCAAACACTCGGTTCCACAGTTTCCAAGAAATCTTTGACTTCAGCGTATGTTGCAGAAAAAGTAAAAGTCTTGGCAGCGTCAAATTCATCGCTGAGATAACCCTGTGTTGCTGACCTGAACGACGACAAAATAAATTTGGTTTCATCGATTAAAAACATTGCCAGAGAGCTTTTATAGAGTGAATACTTGTTTGTTTGTTTCATTTTTATCCTCGGGGGGCGGAGCAACGCCTGAATTCGTTATGCTCATTGTAAGCTACCTGGGCTTCATTGCAGTTCCGTTGGATCATTTATTATTTGATTTTTTTTGTTTTTTGAAAGTTGGTGACTGGAATTTGGGTCAACCCATCGGGTTCCTCTGGGTTGTAGCAATACCGCTTAAATTTCCTGCTCAAGGAAACACAAGCGACCGAGATGGGATTAGAACCAACAACCTTGGGTGCGCAAGGCAGTCGCGCTAACCACTCGGCCTTCTTGGCAGCTAACAATGAACAGTTGTAACTTTGTAACACAAAGTTTCTACAATCGCTGTAGTCATCATCAGTGCATCAACAGTGATTGTGAAACGTTGGCATTACAATGTATTCACTATATACAAGCCCTCTGCCACTTATATTTTTAGTTAAGCTACTTATGTACCAAATTTTGTTCGTCTTTTACAATTGAAATAGTAATGTCATGTAAATAGGCTAAATATAACTAAATATATTTGACAAAATGATCACATTTAATTACTAAAACATGTTAAACTGTTGTTACCTTATGACTTTCAGCACTTTCCCTGTGGACAATTTCAAGTAGACTCTACAATAGATTGCCACCTCAACGATATGATGCAGTTTTTGCAGTCCTTGGAATTTGCCAAGCAGTTTTTGGTTCTCGTTTTCCTCTTGATTTGACGGAGACGTGAATTGATCGAAGCGACCACTTGTTGAAATGGAATTTTGAAAGAAAAACTCGGTGTAATCTCTTTGAAGTTTGTCGATACCTATCTCAGCCAGTATTCGTATTGGGAGCTCCCCTTGCAAGAGAGGTGCTAAGAATTTTCCCTGTGAACAATGAAAAACTGTAATAAGTTAAATAGGCAAATTTTATAGCATTAACCAACATGCAAAATTACTATTTATAGCCTTATTGTTACACTATGTTTTTTCTTTCACCAATTGAAATAAACTCAACCAAAAATATAACTTGCAAACATTTCGACAATCGCTGTCGTCATCATCAGTACATAATGATGAGATGCTTAAAACATGCGATATGTACAAAAGTGAGTTAAAAATTGGTAAAATAAACTCAACACAACAATATCGAAGTGTAAAAAGCATAAAAATTTTAAATATGTTGCAAAACAAAAGCATACAAACAGAAAAAAAGCATACAACACACATAAGTGTGCATTTTCAAACTCTATATTTAACCAACATTTTCTCCTCTGGCTAATTTACCTCGTATGATGTTCTTATTAATTTGGCCAGGTAGGTTTGATTTTCCTCATGCAACCAGAATTTGATGCCAAGTCCTGATTCAAGTTGCTTGAACACAAATTCGAGTCCTTTAACCAAATCCTGCTTTCTGCCAACAAGCTGCAAAAATATATATGCAGAGAGTTCCACACAAAATTGTTGTTTTCAAAGTTGGAAATTAAACTACCTTCAGGACTTCCCAGATTCTTTCAGTGAAGTCGAGTTCGGTTCTAGGGGTCGTGGTGTACCCTTCCTCCTCTTTAAATAAAAAGAAATAGTTGAATTTGTTCTACTCACATATTACAATTTTCAATCACTGTATGACACAGGGAATGTATACCAAACTTGGCATGATGGATTTTTTTAGTTTGCCAATGTCTTGAAATCTTTAGATAGCAACCAATGCTCTGGAGATTGTTACATTTTGTGCCAAATTTTAGCCATTGAAACATGACTTACAATGTGCAAACTGCCTGTGGCAAACTGTACGTTCTTGGTGCATGAAAGCAGCAGTAAAATATAGGCATTTATAATGCATATATTGATTCATATTCGGATAAAAATTTATTCAATAATATAAATTAAAAAGTCTAGTCCAATTTTCAGTAAACTTTTTAGTGCTGTGCTTAAAACATTAGAACTTCATTCCCAGCTGCGGTATATGTGGGTAGAATGTAACAATATACCCCCCCTTGCAATCATGTTAGAAAGATTACCAATCTCTCTATGATGACTACACCGCTATCCTTATTACCATCAACTTCTTGGTCATTTTGATCTTGTGATGTTGACGACACCATGCTCATTTGACCAAATGATTCCACAACTTCATGCAGCTTCTTTAACATTTCCTTCACAGGCAACCCACAATAAAAAAGTAATTTCTCTACCATTTAAAAACCAGCATCTTATAAGGGCTTTGTTATATTGCACCATGCTGAACAGGGTAGTAATTAGAATAGTAACTGGCATGGTATTGCAAATTCAGATGGGCAAAAATTATATTTGTAAGTTACAAGACTCCTGTTTGATTTGAAATTAGTATTTCGAGTGTATATTGTTGTTGGTAATTCGGAAAAATGGCCTATTCTTTTATCAAGATACAGGTACAAAACACAGAATAAACCTAACAAACTAAAGTTTTTGCACGCTGCACAAAAGTAGCAGACAGTTTCTGACCTGTTGTTCCAATAACTCTGATGTTTCTGTCCACTGAACTTCACTGTCAGGACCGAATGCACAAAGCAGTCCTAAAAATATTTAAAATGAAAAAACTAAAAAATTTGGTAACAGTTTATTCAAAGGACTTTCAAACTTGTACTTTGAACTTGAAGGATTTATGTGGTCTTTACATTACAATATGACCTGTGAATTTGCCAAGTTCTCAAGATCAATGATCAAGGTTTATTTTTTGACCTAAATGTATCACCAAAAACCTCTACAATGTCACAAATACTGTATTGTGTTTCCTTTTAAGGTCCGCTCCTTTTTTTCTCAGACTGTATCCCAAAAAATGTCTATTATGTCACAAATAATTAACAGCTTTTTATTGTAGCCCCCTCTTTTTTGTGGGGAGGGGTGCAGGCTCTGCCTCTTACAATATGTGCCATTTGGCCAAAAATCCTAAATTTTCACTGCAATACTGGTCATGGTTAAAATGACATCCATACCTTGAATAACCGCCAGATTTTTGTAGTAGCAAAATGATGGACTTTGAATCCCCCCTGGAACAGGTTTAAGTATTATGTCGATACTTGTAACAGATGATGGGTTGAGTGACAAAATATTGCGAACCTGCAGGATAAATAGGAAATAGTTCAGTGATAGATATAAACACATTTACTAAAATGTAAAACCATGACAAATTAACAAGGGGGTGTATTGTATTAGAGTACAACTGAATGAGTGATCCAGTACTAACAGTTAAGATGAAGGCAAACACTAACAAATCTACCAGCATCAACCATTGAAACTTACTTCTGAACATCTCACATGGACTGATGTTTGTGCTGCATCCTGTGGAACGTCTCTTGAAAGCGAGGAGCAAGAACCAAAAAGATCGTACTCCGCATACAGATCTGTCATTTGGCTCTTGTCATGAAATAATCTATTGTGTGATTGCACCTGCGATTTTTCACTTTGTTCAGCCCATAGTTTGGCGGAATACGGACCATGGCAGGAAATAGAGCTGGTGGCAATACGTGCTGTTTCAACCCCATCACATATTTCAGTTTGCATGAGCAAGAAATATATCCTTCGGTTATTGATATGACCATCGCATAGAGCAAGTATGGGAAGAAACTTTTTAAGTGTGTCGTTTCCATTTGCAAGGCAGTAAGAGAAATGCGAAAGAAAGTTTCGAGCAGTGTTGAATGGAACAAGATTCTCAACTGAAATAGTTTGAGATGTTTTTAAATTAATACTATCATCATTGCAAGCATTGTCATTATATTGTTCAGGCACAACTTCATAACCTGAAAAGTCGTTTGTCATGTTTTCGTTACACGGCGACTCAGCATAAAGGTACGTAGCAATATCCGGCAAAGGTTCTTCTGTAACTTTTGAAGTCAAGTCTTTCATAAGGTAAACAACTGGATCATTCTTGGATTTTGAATCGTTTGAGGTTACATCTAGGCTTTTGGATAGAATGCAACCATTCCATTCTGCTTTTCCAGTTTCATTTAGAAATTTAATCACATTGCAAAAATTTTCCATCTTTTTCTCTGTAAAAGGACACATAGGAATCAATAATGAGCACAATATGTAGATCTAAAAGGGCTAAAAATACACAAAACTATGCACAACCAGCCAGAACCATAGAATATAAATCAAGCTTTACATGTTTTTTTACAATATATAGTATAAGACACAAACAAAAAGTATTCCATCAATGAAAAAAATAGTTATGGCAAAAAAATTACCAAATGTTTTGTCCAGTTCACTAATGCACAATTGACAATATGCACCACACAGAGAAAAGCAACACAAATTTGGGTTTATTTTTTCGCATCAATCTCTTTTAAATATTCAAATAATTTTGCAAGGCAAGCATCAGAGTTCATAGGTTTCTTTGGTACAACAGTAGCGTCAACAGAAGTCACTGATTTATCAACGAGAGACGAATTCAGTGTGGGAACTTTTTCTTTAATAATAGCAGATTGATTTAAAGGTGGTTTTCCTATCTCAAACTTTTCCTCCATAAAATCTGAATTCATTAGTGGATTACTGTCCATGATTGTCGAGTTAAGTGATAACAAAGTCATGTCTGGCTCTTCAAGAATTCCGTTCTCTCGTAATTCTATAACAGTGTCATCTATACGCAGGGTTTCAATGGATGAGTCCCCTGCTGATGTTGTGGAGTCTGTAGTTGTATCGGACTGCGCCAAAAGGGCTTTCCATGAAGTTTCATCAAACGCTGCACTTGCATCTGTTTTGTCATCGGAAGTCGTTCTCACCTCAATGCTTGCTCCACCATCGATGCTTGACAAAGGAGGGTACGACAATTCACTCTTGTCTTGAACTGAAAGCGGGTGCTCTGATATATTGAGATCTGATACTGTTTCTGTGCTTGTGACATCTTTTAGCTCAACTTCAAGATTTTGTGGAGTCAGTTCGAAAAAGGACGACACATTTGGGTTATAATCTGTCGCTGATGTATGTGGTTTTCTGTACATTGAAGTATCAGGCTGCAACTCCATATACGAATGCTTGTCAAAACTGAAATCGGAAATTGGCTGCCCAGTGGAACTACTGGACTCATATTTGTGCGGTTCAACATAGGGAGTCAGTTCTACAAATGAAAAGTCATCATGGTTTACACTGGACATCGGTGTTATCAAAGTCTTCTGTTCAGAATGCTTGCCTTCGCTGGTTACACTCAAAGTTGAAGGTGTTCGTACACTGTTTGTGCTTACTTCGCGTACTTCGAGGGTGTCAGAATGATCATCAGCAACTGCAACATTACTCGCTACATTGTCAGATGCAAAACTTGACATCTCCGAAGCATCCAGTGTTTTATGATTTGGGTCAGTCACCATGAGAAGGCTGGGAATCTGCAACGCAGCACCAGTGTTGGGCAGCCCTTGAAAACTTGACAGGCTGTCAGTACTTGTATGTTCACTCATATGGATTACGTTAATACTACCACCATCTTGGGAATGGTCTACAGAATCTGTTTGGTCAATTAATGCCTGGATATCAGGGCTAACTGGAGGGGTTTCCTTCTGAAGTTGTTTTCCTACTGTAGCCGAGAGCTTAGCAATTGCAGCATGCTGTTTTTGTTGTGCGATAAGTTTTCTTTTGTATTCTTCCAAAATGTCTTGCTGTCGTTTAAGTTCCTCCTCTCGCTTCTGTATTCCAGAAGCAATCTTCTCCAGACCATCTTCGAGTGACACGACTGATCCACTTGTTGCACTACCACTCGTGAACGAAGTATTGTCAGTGTCACTAGTTTTAGTTTCGGGTTCAGAAGTCGTTCCACCTGGTTCAGATGATGTGTCACTTATGTTGTTCAAACTGCTTTCACCAGAACGCTCACTCACTGACAATGCATGTGTTTCTAAGATCCGTCGCTGAAAGGCTAACACATCTGGATGCTGCAGTGCTTTGGTTACAGCAGAATGTGACAACATTTGAGGTGTCACCGAAGAGGTTGCAATCGGTGGTGCAGATGATGCTTCCTTTTCCTCTTTGTTTTTTGGCATACTTGTTGTGTCTCTCTGTGCAGTGTCCTTGATTGGCGTATCACTGGAAATCCTAGATGGAGTGGGGACATCCTTTAAAGGCTTTGTAGAACTCCTAGGTAAAATTGGGTCAGTCTTAAAAGGCTTTGTGGTGGATTCATCCTCAAAATAACTTTCCGTATCACCAGTATCATCAGTGGTGGTTTTTGCATCTTCAGAATCCAATTGTACATCTTCTTTTTCGACTGGTAATTCAAAGGCCACAGCCTTCTTTTTTTTAGGTTTGGCATCCCTTGCCTTACCAATGCAAACCTGTTTTGGTATGCTTGAAAGCTTAGTTGGTAAGTCTTGATCATATCCCATCTTGTCTACATAGGCCTGAACATCACTTCCCAATGCATTTGACACCTTTTCAGAATTCTCGTCCGTTTCACTTGTGGCCATTCCAGAGGAATAGTCCGAAGTATCAGTGTCAGATTGGCTTACTGTTGTAGTGGTGGCACTGTCTTGCCCTTCTACATCTGCCTCACTGGTCTCCACTTCTTCTGAAGTTTCCGTGACATACTGAGTGGAAA
>QXVZ01023584.1:8559-19662 GCA_008931825.1 Phallusia fumigata | reverse complement strand
GATCATATCCCATCTTGTCTACATAGGCCTGAACATCACTTCCCAATGCATTTGACACCTTTTCAGAATTCTCGTCCGTTTCACTTGTGGCCATTCCAGAGGAATAGTCCGAAGTATCAGTGTCAGATTGGCTTACTGTTGTAGTGGTGGCACTGTCTTGCCCTTCTACATCTGCCTCACTGGTCTCCACTTCTTCTGAAGTTTCCGTGACATACTGAGTGGAAAGAGCAGTTGACTCGTCCTCCCCAGGGTCTGATACATCCAAATCCCATGACTGTGGAATTCCTAGAGTATCCAAAAGCTCTGCTTGTGTTGCATCCTGATATTTAGAAGCCTTTCCAGGAAATGCTGAAAAGGTATTGCGTTTCGTAAAAGCTGCTTTTCTTTGCAAGATCTTCACATCTGATTCAAGCTTGTTGTACTCATGAGTCATTCGAGCTTTTCGCAACGCTGCTAAATGTCGCACACGAGCTCGTTCGATTTGTGCAGAGTGATCACAAATGCGATCCTTATCCAATTCAGTACATCTTGTCTCTTCATCCACAGCAGCTTCCTTTGCTGTGATCTCTTGAGCATAGGATCTCTCTACCAATGCAGTCTGTGTGCCATTGGTGATAATAGTTGTTTCTGTGTTGCGTCCACTGGTTTCATCATCCTCAGAGACTTCTTTTTTCGGCAACATAGCTATTTGCTTTGCACGAATCGCCTCCTTTTTCTTGACCAGCAGCTTTCGCTCCAGCAAGGCGTTTTCATTTTCCTCCTCAATTGCCTTCACCATTCTGGCTCTTTGCACTGCCTCTGTGTAACGTCTATGGGCCTCACGCTTTTGTTGGTCAAAAATCGCAGCAACCAATGCCTGATCTGCTACATCAGATTCTGCATTTTCATGAGCCTTGCCAAACTCCGAAAGACCTTCAACATATTTCTCTTTTGATATTGCATAGTTCACATTTTTCCTGTTTTCAAATTCCTTGTTCAACTTTTGAGCAACATCTTGCAGGACATTGCGTTTTTGCAATTTGACTTGTGACCGTACTCGCTTTGCAATCTGTTGCTCTTGTTGACGAACTTGTATAAGTCTTATCTTTCGTCTGTTCGCAAGTTCTTCTGCTGGACTGAGGCGACCATCAATAACCAATGATTGTGGTAGCTTATCCATGGTCTAATGCATGTTTATACTAAGAAAACACCACACAATTTCTAAAAGAATTAAAATGGCAGAGTAATACAAGTAATAAGTACTATCAATTCATAAAAAAGAAACAAAATCTTTAATATCAGTTACTGTATATTTCAATTTTAACTTTTAAGAACCCCAACACATGACAATCCAAATCTGCTTTACAACTACAACTTTTTATGTATCAAAGGGATGTCAAAAAGATTCTAAACATACTCTGCGCATGTATTAAAGACACGTTATTAGTTACTTTTCAAAAGGGTTCCAACACAAGTCGTACTTTTAACATATTAGGACAAAAAAGCCCAATAAGTTATCAAATTTTTTGAAAACACTTTTTAAATTCGCGCACCAACTATCGCTTAAAAACCAAACGCTAGATGTCGCATATGTTAGAAGCATCAATAATGAAATTTAACAGTTTTACATTGTAGCTAAACAAGATTAATTAATAAAATGTGGCCTAATATTAATATTTTTCATTTTGAAACTTCCTTATTTTAAAAATTTACTATTAAAGCAGAAACACATTTTAGGTTTAAATTTTCAATTTCTATGAAACGTAACGGTCCGTTAATCGTGTTTTTGACTACAGCCACTGATGCGTTACATTTTTGTGTGGTAAATTAGAAAAATTATTTCAAAATACAGTATTACTGATTAAGAGTGTAATTGCTGCTTAAAACTTTGTTTAAACAATGTACAAAGCAAAAATATGTGTCGTTGGACCTTGCGAAGTAGGAAAAACCCTTTTATCAAATTTTCTGGGTGATCAAGTAAGCAAAAATCAGTTGTTATTGTTTCAAAAAAGTTTGTTATTTAAACTTGTAGTAGTTTTGGCAATAATGTATTGCCACCAATCAAAAATACTAAAATCCTATTTTTGCTTGGATAAGGTTTGCTTGATTTTGCATTTTAACATGATAAATAATCCTTTTACAGTTCAGTTCAAACTTAACTTTAATGTCTGTATTTGCTGCCAACTAGCCACTGTATTTTTCATTTTTAGACCGACATTATTAACAGTGCATACAAACCAACAGCTGGGGTCAGAATCTTGGAGTTTGAAAACCTTGTAGAAAGCAGGAATAACAATTCCGTAAAAGTAGATGTCGAACTGTGGGACTGCAGTGGAAACGAGAATCTGGAAAGTTGTTGGCCGGCGATGGCACACCGAGCTGATGGTAGTTAGGAATTAATAAATGTGGTTTAGTGACAAGTGATGCTCCTAGCAACTCCTAATCTACTGTTTTTGAGTTAATTTTTTTTCACTTGGTAAACTGTTATAGCAACAAGAAACCCTTGAAAACAAGCAACAAGTTTGAAAAAGCTGTGCTACATTAGGGTGTTGATGAAGGCCACAGTTAATGGATTAAGGTAGAATGCATCACAGCTACACCATTGTTATTAGGCTTTATATGTTAGGGGCTCACAAGAGACAGGAAAAACAAAATGGGGAAATGTTGGCGTACCCACCTGGACAGACCAAAACATGTCCTTTGATTGAATTTTGCTGATTTTATTGGGGCAATGCATATTTAAATTTTTTTTAGGAGTGATTATCGTTTTTGATCCCGCTGTTATGAAGCCTTCACCCTCTGTCCAAGCGTTTTACAATTTCTTTGTCACCAATCAAAAGTTGAAAGCGGGAAACTGCTTGTTGTTCGCAAACTCAAGATCAAAAGAAAGTCGAAATATTCCTTCCCCCATTTCCGGTGTACAAATGGTTAGTGTTGCTTATGTTTACTGTTGTGATGTGTTTTAAAGTACTTCCTAACAGGTTGAAAACAGGGTTGTAAAGTCATAGTTGGAGGTTTTGGATGGAGTCTGACTCTTATGTCAACTAGGAGTCAGACTCAGAATCTTCTTATTCAACTCTGACACCTAAAATCAAATCCAAGAGTCTTTTGTAGCTTAGAATAGAATGACTTACCTCTCAGAACCAAATCAACACCTACACCACAGTGCACAACATGACATCACATTAACCATTGTGGGAATGGTATAAACGGTCATGTGCATGCTACACTTACATAAGAAAAATTGGCATGGCAACCGTAAAAACTCAGTCATCCAAGTAAACAAAAAAAATGGAGTCACATCCTAGGAACACTGGGAGTCATCCCTATACCTTCTGACTCTTCAACTCTGTTCAGAAAAACAGCATTCAGCTAACGTTTGTTTTTTGTTGCAGATCAACACAAATTTTGAGACAAAATCTGATGAGATACAAAATGCGTTTCAACAGCTGTTGGAGAAAATTCTTGTCAAGTTGTCGGACAGCCGAGATAAAGAAGAATTGAGCATCATATCCTGAAAATAATGGCAGTGTAGCTTCGAAAACAAAGTACCAACGAGCGATGGACCAATTGTTATCATTTGTTGATGAACTTGTTCTTTTATTAGCAGGACCCACACCGATGCTGTGCTGCATGGGTCAAAATTAAAATTAGAAGTGATATCCCTTTTTTCCGTTAAAATGCATAACTTTCACTACAGACAGTAAAGCAGTACTTATATTTGAAAGAATTTATATTCAGTAAAGTTGTCACCCTAAAAGCCTCATTGGGTAATTGTTTGTATTTTTTTTCTGTTTTTAAGTAACGGTGCATGCTCTTGATTTTACATTTTGCTAACTCTATGTTATTTCAACGCCTGCTTAAATAATAAAGAGCTTCTATTTTTACGCATTGCTTTGATGTGTATTGGGGCTAACGAGGCCATAGGCATCTCACACAGCGAATCACGTATATAAGCAAGCCACGGAACAAGCATCTGTTTGGCGATGAAGTATTTCGGAACATTCAAATAAAACTACACGTTGCACACATTGCAAAATATTGCCCCGCAAATTACACACACCAAAATACCAACGACATACCACAAAGATTATGAACAAAATGACACCACAAATACTCAACAACGCTTGCTCATTTGTCCTGCTAAAAAAGGTAAAATGAGTTGATACGAATGTTTTTAATATTGCTGGTGCAAAGACAAAACACTGNTACACTGGCCGAGTCGCACTAAACTGGTAGATTTTTTTGGTTCAAGCACCCATGAAGTAAGCCGAGGTCCCCAATGGAAAGAAACACCGCAAAACATCTACATGTATTACCTTGGGATACATGGCAGCACTCATGACATCTTCGTCAGTCACTGATCCGTGTTCTTCGATCAGGTCACGCTTGAGTTGTTCACAGTCGAGTGGTTCCAATGATGCCCCGGGCCGACCTTCGATGATGGGTCGGTCTCTCACAATCTGCAAACACGGGACATGAAAGTTGTAATACAATGTTTACGCCTCCACTATTACATACTACAGAAGAAAGTATAAAAAATTTTAATAGAAATATAGCTAATGCAATAATTTAGATTTTTGTAAAATGTATTATTTTTACCCAAAAAATACTACCTTGCTTCGAAGAGGCTCAGGGAAACCCCCTGGTGGGTAACCGATAACTCCTCTCATCATGTCGATGACAGATTGGGGGAAAGACAATTCTTCAGCCCTCTCTTCCACATCCTCAGCCGATAGATTGTTCTGCACCATAAACTGGGCCATGTCCCCTACCACTTTCGATGAAGGTGTAACCTGCACGAAAAAGTGTGTTGTCTGTAAAACTTTTCAAGAACTTCACAGTGTCTGTGAGAAAACTAGTTTAGGTTACATGTTTTGATTAAATTAATATGTTTTTAGTTTCCACCTTAGTGGACAAGAGTCACAGCTTGTTTTTGCTCATAGTCTCTACATTAATCTCCCTAATTTGCTGTAGTTCATTAAAAACAATTTTTGTTTTGTTTTGGGTGCTGTAATCAGAAACTCGGTAAGTATTTGGAACGAATATATGCAAAACTCAGCATTTTTTTGTTCAGTAATTATTGAAATTCTAGACACTCAACTATTCATATTTTTTTGCTATCAGGCAAGCAAGCTTGGTGTAAATATATGTCTACAAATCATTTTTTTAAAACTTGATAGCACAAACTTTTACCTTTACAAGGTCTCCAAACATTTGGTTTGCTTCGATATAACGCTCCTTCACTTTCGAGAATTGACTTCCAAGTCCCATTGAATGTGCTGAAAAGAATAAATTGCTGTAAAAATAACAGTTGTAAACTGAATTGACAGCAAAGTGTTACATTTTTTTACACTTATATATAAAACCACTTATTAAATTATCTGTTTATGTAATTTAAAAAGATTAAGAGGAGGATATGCCCTAAATTGTTTATGTAACAAGGTTACCTTGGAAGTGCAAATTTGTGTATTGGCCGCCTGGAATTTCATGCCGATACACACTTGAATCACCCGATTTCATCGAAACAGTGCATTCGAAAGGCGCATAAAGTTGACGAGTTTGTTCCCAGTACTCATTGTATTCGTTAAGATGCTGCATTGGAATTCCTGCACACAAAATGCTACAATAATTGAATGTTGCAAAAAAAGTAAAAAGAATTTTCAAATTTTTTGTTAACCCAGTTTTCCTAAAAACATTGCAACGACACACTTTATAGAAAGGTTTATCTTTAAGCTGATTTGTTTGCCTATGTTTATCAAATTGTCTTTTGAAACAAATTGTACTGAATAATCATTAATCCAATTACAAAAACATTTTTAACTAAGTTCAGGGCATAAGGTGTTCATTTCAAAACATGTTCATTATGTCTAAGTTTTCCTGAAAACATTGCGATTCGACACATTACTGATAACATCGACTACGACATACCAGTGTCCAACTTTGTTCTTTCCAGTGACGTCACAATGGCACCAAGGCTTGGTTGTGATGTCATTCCAGACATAGAGTCGATAGCGGCATCAACGATATCCGCACCACTTTCCGCTGCGGCTAGCATTGCAGCTACACCTAGAATATAATTTCAATCGTTGAGTGAGTAAAAAATATTTCAATTGTTTTTAAAATGGGTATTTCCTGATTTCCAATGTTAATCATTTGAAAGATATCGTTTGAACTTCCATAAATCCAATCTTGAGAAAAGGGCAAAAATTGGAAAAAAAATGAAATTCAGAAAAAAATTTGAGTAATATGCAGAAACATCCGCCCTGTGTCAAATAATTAGTAATATTTTTATCAGATTTGTTTAACTTTATCTTTGCAAATTTGTATCCATTTTAGAGATTGTTTTAAACTAAAACAGTATTATTACCTGCACCAGATGTATCGTGTGTATGAACATGGATTGGGGTATCAGGGTATCGCTCACGAAGTTCACTAACTAAAATTCGAGCAGCTTGTGGTTTCAGAAGACCAGCCATGTCCTAATATAGTAAAAAACATAATGTTTTTAATCAAATGCTGCAGATCTTTTAATCACTTTGTTGCATAGTCAAAGATAATTGGTCGATTTTATGAAATGTAAAGAATACGCTGAATTTTGAAAAATATGTAAAAATACTTTCCTCTACTTTGTTCAAAAACTTGCTTAAATTCATTATTGTTGTCATAAATGATGAAAAATTAGCGATTGCTTTTGTACCTTAATACACAGAATGTGTGTTCCCATTTTAACAAGTTCGTCAGCAAGATTGAGGTAATATTTCAAATCGTATTTTGTGACTCTGTCTGGATCAGAAACGTCACCAGTGTAGGACATCGCCGCCTCAACGACACCACCAGCTTCCCCGACAGCCTCAATGCCCAACTGCATGTTGGGTAAATAGTTCATCGAATCAAACACTCGGAAAATATCCATGCCATTGAAACAGGCAAGTTCACAGAATCTGCAAAAATATATCGTTGTTTTCCACCACCAAATAAAAGTCCACCTTTTAGAAGATATTATTTGTTGGCTCCTCAAACATTAAAGGCAGAATGATGGTTCATTAATGGCAGCTGCACTGTTTTGACACATTTTTTGGCAAAAAAAACAACAACACAACACCTACTGTGTGATTCAAACATTGTTACATTCATACACCTACTACAAATTATATTATAACAGTACATTGGTCACCAGTCTCACAAAATCAAGAATCACAATAATTTATCACAGTACACCAGGCTTGCAAGCGGCATTATATTATACTTGGAAGGCTGACTATGATTTGGTTTAATTCCTCTTGCAAGCCTGGCATACTGCAATTATAACACATATATGGGTGTGCTCTTAAGGTTGGCCTGCATGAAAGCTTTAGGGCAGATTCCAGTATTAAATAAGCTTTTGATTCACTGTTAAATCACAATGATGCATGTATGTTTTTAAATGGTTGCATTTCAAGTCAATTTTTACCTTTTGACAACATTATCTGGGTAACTAGTGTATCCAACACCGTTTGCTCCTCTTAAAAGCATCTGAAATGGAATGTTTGGGATTCGTTCACGCATCGCACGTAACCTCTCCCAGGGACATTCATGTAGAAAGCGAAGAGCAACATCAAATGTGGCACCTGCCAAAGTAATTGGTAAGTTGATTTTCCCGAAATACATGTTAAGCTTGTTGAACTATACAGTATATATTGTCAGTAATCTGACGGAGCTCTTAAGGGCTGTGCACACCAGACACGGTTGAGGGTGGTGGCGGTGCATAGAAGCTGCGGTTGGTCGCTGATTTAAGTGCGGCGCTTGAAACGGCAGGTTTCAAACCAGCAGTGCGGTTGCATACTGGCTTGTACCTTTTTATTAAGACAAAACACACCCCTTAAGTAATAATGGCTGTAAATTTTACCTCCCCAATTTTCCAAAGAGAACAGACTGTTGAGTCGTCGAGCAACAAACGGAGAAATTCTTGCAAGGTCATAAGTGCGCACTCTAGTGGCAAGTAGGGATTGGTGAGCATCTCGCATGGTTGTGTCCGTAATGAGGAGCCCTTCATTTTGACGGATTGCTTTTGCAAACTCCTCTGGGCCCTTCTCAAGAAGTAAATCTCTCCAACCACTTGGCGTGAATTCTCCTGAGGATAAAAAGTTTTATTTTGTTAGTTTAATTTCACAAAAAAAGAAATGCTCACATGGTGGTTTTTGGGTTTAAATCTTTTTTTAAAAATCTACTTAAAATATGAAAAATGATTTATGTGATTTGGTCTATTCGCAATATCACACAGACACGCTAGCAGCGGGATGTTAACATTGTAGGTAGGTAATATTCCCACTTTCTTGGTGTAACATTTTCATAGTCAATGGGGTATATTTTGTGTTCAAAAGCTGCCAAGGAGTAAACAAGAGAAAAAATGCTGCGAACCTCTTCTTTAAGTATAAAAAACACCAATGTTGGGAAAAAGATTGATCCCGTTATTTGTGAGTAAAATATGTACCTGGAGGCAGAGTTGGTAGTGCTGGCTCCGCATATGGTGGTTTTAAATTGGTTGGAAGTGGAGTAGAAGGTCCGTTTACCATAACTTCAGCAAGGTACTGTAGCAAACGACCGGCACGGTTTTGACTCGGTGAAAGCTTGAAGAGCTGTGTATGAGAGTAATGATTAACCGACAACTCCGTTTACTTAGGGTGGTAACACGCAGTTAAGATTGGCACTTTTGATCGGAACAAACATAACTGAGCAAATATTGAAGGGCATTGCTGGGGTCACACACACAAAAAATACAGCTTACTAAAGGATCTATTTTAAAACCAGAGACCAAACTAAGATGGTTTATTTTTTCAGTTTAACCAAACCAAATATTAAATAATATTTTTAAAGTCCAGCATAAAATACAATTTACTAATTTACTATTACAAGTATTCTACTATATTTTGGTAATTAAAACTTGTTTAATACAAAGTCTTGAATTTCGTTATCTGTTCTGATGTGCCAAATAAAATAAATAGCCAATCTTCGATAATCTATTTGGAAAATCATTAAAACTTTTTTGTCAATCAACAATATAACTGAATCCTGTATTTTGTTATTTTTAGAAATTGTTTTGAAAAACTTATGTTAAATACAATCAATCACACTTCCTTTATCTGTATGTATGTTCCAAACTAAACAGCAAATTGTTATGATCTATGACAAAAATTATTTAAAACTTTATTTTACCTGTGGGTTATTGTCGATAAATTGTGTTGTTATGGTGCCGTGAAGAAAAGTGTCGTCGGTAATCACATTCATCAAAAACGGAATATTTGTCTGCAAAGAAATTTACATTATCACAAAGGGATTTTAAATGTATCCATGATTAAAAAAACTGTAATAAAATTTTTTAAGGTCAGATACTTTTAATTTTAATAAATGCAGTGGGAAATTGTTCTTTATAGGAGCCTGTGGGTGAACAAATAGGTGAACTGAGGTAACAAGTTGTCAGTGCACAACTTGAGATGGATCTATCAGGTGCAAATGAGAAAAAATTAAACAAGCATTTTTCACCACAAGCTGCAAAAAAAGTAAACATAATATGTGACTGTTTTAGCAGTGATGGGATACTGCCGATTTTAATTAGTTGTTGACTTTTGCTTCCAGATACTGAGATAGTGAGAAAATGTACTGTAAATGGCTTATGCAGTGAGAACCCATAATAAACCACAAAAAATACCAAAATTATATCAATAAATGCATGCAGTAGAGTCTGGTACCACATGATAACACTATAACTTCCTGTAATTAGAGTTACAACAACGTGGCTTAAGCCACTGTGCAAAAAAAACAGCACTTAGCAATATTTCAGTTAACAACGTCAGGACATTTTCAAAGTGGTGTAGTCAATTTGTTCCGATAGTATTGTTGAATGTAATAAATAAAAAAACCTTTTCAATACAACCTAAACAAAATATTAAAGTGTTTTTTATGATTTTGCATCAGGACCACTGAATTTTATATGTCAGTTTAAACTGCTCATGTTTTAGTCAGTTTTTGGATTTATCTGACACAACCAACAACCAATACAACACTATTGCAGTATTTTATACCTTCACTCCTCGTATTCGAAACTCCTGCAGTGCTCGATGCATTTTTCTTGCAGCAGACGGCATGTCGCCAGCATGTGATATCACTTTTACAAGTAGTGAGTCATAATGTGGTGAAACAATTGCTCCTGCAAACGCAGATGCGCTGTCCAGCCGGATTCCCATGCCTTCACCACTGCGGAAAACCTTAAAACATGGTTCCAGGTTGTAATGTCGCACATTTTAGATGAAGGCATGTCAGACTTCTGTTTGCAAAGGTTCAAACAAGTCTAAATTCAATGTGAGGATCAAATGCTCTCTGGGTAAACAATTCATGGTTTTGAATGGTGTCAGTGGTGAGACACAACCAATTACTTGCATGCAAAATTTATAGAGGCTTTCAAAATGCTGTTGCAACCATCAGGAACATAGAACAGTGCAAGGTAGACCAGTGGTTCCAAACTATTAAATGTTACTTTATACTCTTGTCTAGTGGGGAAGAAATTGAAAATTCCAAAATAAGCAAAAGTGGAAATGCATCAAAAAAGGTTGGAAACCACTGGATTAAGTTATACCATGAGAATCAAATGCTTTCTTGGGTAAACCATTAACAGTTTTAAATAATTTTAGCACAAGGAGCATTCTCGTAACCGGCTAATGTTGTGATACTATTTCTATCTACCTCAATTCTTCCAGTATCGGGTCTAAAGTCATGAGCTGGATCCTCGGTGGTAACACGACATTGTATTGCGCAACCATTTACTTGTATCCTCTCCTGCGTTAGACCCAGTTCCGGAAGCAAATATCCTTCAGCCAGTCGGATTTGCGATTGGACGAGGTCAACTCTGGTTGAAAATCTCCGGTTATTAACCAGTTCATGTACAATGTTTGTTGTAACTTCTTACCCAGTAATTTGTTCGGTGATTGTGTGTTCAACTTGTAAACGAGAATTGACCTCTATGAAATAGTGACGACCCTGAAAAAGCAAGGATAAATGTTGTTAAACATATGCTTGTCCTTATATCATTTTGCACCAAAAATACATCTGTTTCAATATTTTTAATAAGTTTTTGTTGTTGTGTAACAA
>QXVZ01023581.1:0-15762 GCA_008931825.1 Phallusia fumigata | reverse complement strand
ACTTTTCCACTCGCAATGTTTGGTACAAAACCTGCATAATAAGAAAAGCTGTTGTGTTTACAATTACAAAAGAGTGTCTAACAAAACGCAGCTGCTTAAAAAACAAAAACATATCAAGAAAAACACTTTACAAAACAAAACGAAACTTATGAACATAAATTTACATGACAATCCACCACTGCGACGGCGTGGTAACTAAATAGAACCGTGCCCAAGGGAGAACATATTTTTCCAAAGTACTGCGCCATTTTTGTACATTCAAAATTCAAATAATTTAAGTGCAAATTTAGCGATTACCTAAAAAGTGTATGCTATGAGACTTTTCGTAAGCTATGAAAATGACTCCTTTGTAGTTTGTGAACGTTCCTCTATCGGCTACTTTAGTGTGCAAACAAAATTTGGCTCTTGTGACCGCCATCAAAATTGTGGTTTTAACTCAATTTTTGTGAGGAGTACACGAATAATGACCTAAAACAAGCTTTCCTTTGGGAAAAACAATTATATCCAATAACACTATAGTTTTTCAAAAACCTGTTGAGATTCGAACACGTTGGGACTGTTCTGCAGGGAAATCACCTCGTGGGGAAACTTAGATTTTTCTCCCATCTGGGTTTTTGTAACCAACACGAACCACAATTGCGCAAGCGATGCCTTACGTAATGACCGTCCAAACCTATTTAAAAACGAGTGGTGACAACAACTTTGTTGACACAATTTGCTTTTTACAGATTTGTACTCAGAGTGCTCAGGGTACCATTTTACTGGGGCTTATACATTGTGGTGTAATTTTACACGAACCATTCTTCGCAGTTACGTTAAAAAGTAAAAACAACCTTAAGTGCAATTGAGTAAACATACAAGTTTTTACAGCAAGTTTAAAAAAGGTCTGTTGCTATTGACAGAATGTTTCTGAACACGTTTAAAACGGTAAACTTGAAAAACAAGTGTAGCTTAGTTAGACTTACCATACGTCCTGTTTTAGCCGGAGCTGTCCCGGTATAAACGCCTTGTCCCGGCGTCCCGCCCAGTTAGTCAGTGTGTCCCAGTTATTTGATCAGTTGGTAAACCATAATCTGGTGTGGTTCTAAGTATCGTATCCTATTTTGTACTTTCTTTACTTTACGTAACATAATTGGCGTTGTTACATCACAGTACGAATGTGCCTTAAATGACCCCGTATTCACTGGACAACTACAGTTGGTTGCAAAGTGGTTGTAGGTTTGTGGTGCTGTAAAGTTGGAAAATCCATCTGCATGTATATAAAACGCCCCTAAAAAAATGCAACTTAACAAATGACCTCAAAAGAAACATTTAATAGCTAAATTCAATGCGAATATTGCCGATTTTTTTGTCGTTGAAGTTGTAGGTTTGGGCTCTATCTAGCAATTAAAGTTTAACAAAACTCTTTATTTACCCGCTTTTTTGAAAGCGTCCCGGTTTCAAGTTGTAAAAATATGGTAAGTCTAAGCTAAGTCAATGTCTTGCAAGATACGGCTTATGACAAAAACCAGAGACTTTTTAAAGTTTATTCCGACGAGAAGCGGCACACAACGACACAAGCACCGGTTGGTAGCGAAACGGAAAAAAACACAAGGGCTAGGGAAAAACCATGTGTGGCGGTCCGGTACAGTATGCAACAAAATCCATCAAAACGTACGGCACGTACCGTTTCCCAACTCTAAATCAGGGACTTTACAACAAGGTTCTTGGTAAGCACAACCAAATACGTACCGTACTGCCCCCCTTGTCCTACACTAACTGACGTATTTTATTGGTTAAACCAAACTTTAGTCACCATTCAAAGCAAAATTCGAAAACAAACATTTGGCATTAAAGCTACAACACTTAGCCATACTGGATGTCATTTTATAACAAATAATCCATACACCGATAATAAATTACGCAAACTGCACAGAGTGACCAGTTTAACTGCAAATAGAGCAACAAACGTAACAGTGACAAATCACACATAAAGATAACACTGAAATATTGGAGGTACACATAGGGGTAGGTAAAAGGTTCTAGTATGGCAATAAATAGGTTTTTGATCGCTGACACTGTACATAGCTTCATAACAAACATAGATATATAATAGGAACATTAGCGACTGGAAACTTCAAATTAAAAGGATTGGGTTCATGCGGAATACTACGTTGAAATAATGACAGCTTCAATTGAAAAAAAAAGCAAAAAATAAATAGTTTCATCCTCTTGCAGAAGCATGCTTCGGACAAAACAATGCATTTTTTGTTGGGTGAGTCAGTTTTAAGCATAGGGTCTGTCTGATGAAACACACATCAGTTTTTATGTCACATTGTTCCATCTCACAAAAATCCAAAGATTCCCAAAGTCATGAACAAGGTCTTCCACAGAAAAGGTGCAAAACAGTTTACCGCAACTTGGAGTATGTTACAAGGTATGTTGTAAAAACAAATATTGAAGGAGTTAAAATGTGGGACAGCAAACCAGTGAACCCCAATTGCAACAGCTATGTGATGCCTTATAGCAGGGCATGGCAATTAGTTTTTTCATGAGGCCACAAGAGAAACAAAAAATATTGTTAAAGACCAAAAGGCCCAACTCAATTCACATTAATATCAATTGTATTTCTTCACAAAAAGTAGTAAATAGCATTGTTTTGTCAAACTGGCAAGAGTGTATGTCATGCTAAGCAATGAAAAAATGGAGGTTGCCTAAAATTCTAAATTGGCCGGCCAGAGTCAACCAAATGGCCGTATGTGGTCCTGGGAACATACAGTGCCCCTAGTCTGGCCTTGTAGCCAACTACAAAAGAAAATTCTACTGCAACACAAAAAAATGGTAATCTCCATTGATAGTACATCGCATTCGACACGGTTCGTCACGAATGATCTGACGTCACAGCATCGTGGTGGTGACGTCATGATGACGGGGGTAGTCTGGCCGGGTTCAACAATGGTACCTGCAAGGCAGCAAGGTCGTTTATCAAACAGATTTTCGGAAATGTACAAACGCTGTCAGGAAATGGAAATGAGACATTAATATGATAGTCGAACGCTTGTACATACACTACATCGTCTGTTAGTCTGCATCGGATATGTCCAACCTGTTAGGTGCTTTTATGTAAAAAAAAAGTTATTATGGGCACTAACGTTTTTTCGAAATCAAATACCTATCATGTTCATTTCAATTTTGTTTTAAATTTTGATGAAGTTCACGATAACACAAGGTGATAATGAGCCAATAGTTGCACGCAGTGCTGCCTACTGGTATACATTGATAACAAATTTGAAAATTTTCTAAGCGTATGAAATGAAAGTTTTTGTAATTAGTAGGCCTTTGGACAGAAACAGATGGTATAATTTTGGTAGATTCTGTTGACAAATATACTTGAGCTCATAAACAATAATGTTAAAAAATTAAAAATTCTGCTCACGGCCAACTTACAACTTCCGCGGGCCGCATGGACAGCCCTGGCCCGTATTATTCAATAGCACATTACACGCATAGAATGTAACAGACCACGGTGGCTGTGTTCGAAATTTGGATTGTCAAGTTTTTAAAAAAGAATCAAAAAAAAAATGAAAACTTGACAAAATAAATCAGCAATAAATGCACTGTAAGCCAAACGATGTCGAAACTTCTTTGAGGTTTTGCAGATATTATCTCTAACAATAACATAACGTGTACGGCGTGTAGTGGTAAGGCAAAGCAACTGTGATCTGTACAAAAGCGGGCAGTTTTTTACTTTCAAACCATTTTAGCTACGACCACCATAAAAAATGATAAACGCCCAAATACCAATGACAAGTACACTTTCCAGGTCGTCGATATTGACAAGCATTATAAAATCGATAACCAATAAGACAACAGGAAAGGCCACGACAACGTAGGAAGCACGCCGGGCAATTTGTTTCCTTGCACGTAATTGCCATTCTTCCGTTAAATCGATTTCAGGAGACGACAACATGTTGGATGGGACGTTTTTATAAGGGTGTGTTCTAGTTTTGTGAGCACGGTTTGTGTTGTTTTGCTGTTTGCACTAAAACCCGATGATAACATATTCGTTGGTCATTACTTGAAATCCAAATGTGAAGGTAATCATTTTATGTGAAAAATGCAAATGCTTACGTCAGTATGTTTATGATATGTTGTAAAGTTTTATAGAATCAAATCACAAGCGAATATAAGTAACGTCGACCGAAAGATTTAATAAACATTCGTGATTTTGAAAATTGACATTTAAAATGTACACAATTTAAAAAGTGCTTCGATGATGCCATGCTTCATATGCAAAACAGTCTAAATAAGGAAGGCTTAACAATAAAAGACAAACAAATCAAGATAATCTGCTATTGTAGATAATCTTTTTTATCAAACCAAAATAGCAAGAGCGCAATGGTGGCCGCCAAGTTTAAGTATTGAATCCTCCCATCGTTTAATCTAAGTTGGAGAAGGAAACTGCCTGCGCGCTTTGCAGTGCGCCGATAAATTTTCTGGCTTCGCGTTTCGTCTTGGCGACTCAAATTGATTTATGTTTCGAAAACTTATTGGTGACGTTTTCAGTTTTATGCCCAGAGGAACATACGGCCTCCATAACCACATTTGACGCCTTTGAAAGGAGTTATCACATAATAACTCCAAAGACTTCAACTAAGTGCCAATAACAAGATTGGAGCCGGTACACAAACAGAGTTTGTCGAAACGTAGAATATGATTTACACACAAATACTGGCTTGTAACTTCGCATTGAGAATATTTAAAATCGTCTATATTTTTTGAAGCCTAATGATAGACTTTGCGTAGTCGTTTAATCGCACAGATCAATTGATTTTTTCGGTTTCTTTCTGGTTAAAGAGGGATTAAGGCGACCAAAGGATCGATTTGAAAGCATTAAGGTAAGATTGATCTTGATCATAAATTCAATAATACACGAGGTCTTATCAAAATATTTGTGACATATACTGTATTTCTCAGGGTTGATATCAAATGGTAAAATGATAATAAAATTGTAAATAAGGGATTATATTTGTATGAGAGGTTGACACAAATATATTATGGGATACATTTATCCCCATAGAATGCAAAAAAACACAAAACATTTTATACCGTTTGGCTCAGTGTATGTTATGTTAGAAAAATATCCTGATCGGGCGGTATTTCACCAACCAAGGAACAAACATGANAGGCCTCCATAACCACATTTGACGCCTTTCAAAGGAGTTATTAAATAATAACTCCAAAGATTTCAACTAAGTGCCAATAACAAGATTGGAGACGGTACACAAACAGTGTTTGTCGAAACGTAGAAAATGATTTACACACAAATACTGGCTTGTAACTTCGCATTTAGAATATTCAAAACCGTTTATATTTTTCTGAAGCCTAATGATAGACTTTGCGTAGTCATTTAATCGCACAGATCAATAGATTTTTTTGGTTTCTTTCTGATTAAAGAGGGATTAAGGCGACCAAAGGATCGATTTAAAAGCATTAAGGTATGATTGATCTTGATCATAAAACAATAATACACGAGGTCTTATCAAAATATTTGTGGTACCTACTGTATTTCTCAGGGTTGATATCAAATGGTAAAATGATAATAAAATTGTAAATAAGGGATTATATTTGTATGAGAGGTTGACACAAATATATTATGGGATACATTTATCCCCATAGAATGCAAAAAAACACAAAACATTTTATACCGTTTGGCTCAGTGTATGTTATGTTAGAAAAATATCCTGATCGGGCGGTATTTCACCAACCAAGGAACAAACATGATACCTACAAATGTTACTGCACGCCTATAGCCAAGCAGAAACGCATAACTAAACGCCGCATTTCAAGCATTATGGTTAACATGGCGCAGGCTAAAAAGGTTTGTTATGCGGTGATGTTTAAACCTCCGACCGCAATGTATGCGGGATTGGCCATCTGCCAACCGAGCTACACACACTCGGGGGACTATCGTAATGTCGAGCCACAGGCAACGCTGTCCCAAATAACTTTTAGTAAGGGATCGTCAAACCTGTAAAAGTCACTGAGTAGCACGGATGCAAATCCTGGGGGACATGACCCGCGAAAATTTTGTTCGGGGGCTTCTGTTTATCTGTGCCCTCCCAACATTTTTGATTTGTTTGTTGAAAAAAAGAGGTACTATCAAAAAGTTGTAGCAATAAAACATTTTAAGCACTTTTTTTCAAATAATTTTGCAACAGTTAAGAGATCGACGGCGTTTTAAGGCTGTCTTCGTCGAAAGGTAACCCATTATTTGTGACATAAAAATCTGCAACGTGACCTCATAATTTTGCCCGAACCGATGTAACGGCATGTATTTTTTTTAACAGATTTGCGTCACTGCTAAATAAGAATGAAACACGTGCGCATCATTCATTCTGCCAGCTGCATTAAACGTTTTCGGAACTGACCATCACGGTGTATAAATGGGAATTATATGCTTGCGCATATTTGGTATCTGGAATCTGCCCTGAAGTTTCCATGCAGGCCAACATTAACGGATCACCCATGGTTAAAAATCACAGTGCGCCAGGCCTGCAGGAGTCGTTATACCGAATCATAGTCGGCCTTCCAAGCACTTTCATTCAATAAGCTTGAAAGGCCGAATACGATTCGGTAAACGCCTCTAGCCAGCCTGGCGCATTGTGACCAATTAAGATGTGTAATAGGGCTTACAGCACACTCAAATCAGTCTGTGTATTTCTTATTGCGAAAAAAAAAAATCGATTTCGCCAAAGAAATGCTATCATCAGTTCTTATTTGATTCTATTTGAATAAGAACTGATGATGCCTTTTGTTTGGCGAAATTGATTTTTTTACTCGTAATAAGAAATACACAAAATGATTTGAGTGTGCTGTAAGCTTCAGCCCTATTATAGTTTATCCAAAACTGGAATCGTCTGTATTAAGCACCCGTGGTTCGGGACGATTTCTGCACTAATGCACCTTTGACAATTAAGATGTACTAATAGAGTTCGTTCAGGGCCGTTTTGATTAATGGCGCAACTCTGCCCCATTGTCATAAGAGTAACTCTGTGTCTGATCCTGCTGATCCTATGAATCATGTCGTGATGCGTCCCCTGATGTATGTAAATGTCACGTCGGGCAATAGAAAACAAAGAATGATTTAAACGTTTGGAAATTTCGGTGAACAGCGAGAGAGAAGAGAAATTTTATCCCCCACAATTCCATGAATAATTAACCACCGAAAGGGCGCGTTTATTGATATTTTATGTCACCTTTGTATGAAATCAAGAGGGAATTCGGAGTTTTTGCAAAGAGTTGAACCTAACACACGCGAAATATTTTGTGTTTTGAAATATTTGAATGCTCAAAAATGACCACAAGCTATACGTGATGTTTCGCAAAGTGATACGAGATGTTTGTTCGTGTACAATTTTAAATTTAACTGTCAGAATCCTAAAATTCGAGATGTGTTTATGCACAGGTACCTTTGCTTTAAACTAAGGTAAAATGTGCAGAGTGCAGAGTTGCGTGGTGGCATGAACAAAGTTATTTTATCCACAAGTTACTCATTAGTTCGTGTAATTGAAGCGATGATCTGCGAATCAAGTAGTTGAGTCAAGTAAAGTGTCTGGGCCAAAAAAATCTTCGAGTTAAGTGTAAACAACTCCATCTGTCACAACCTTTCATGGAAATCAAGCTCATGAGTTTATAGGACAACCACAGAAATTTTTTGCAAAAATGACTAGCAAATCTCCAAACATCAGTACTTTGTGCAATGTACCTTTTTCAGCTAGTGACTTATTTCAAGATCATTACTATCATTGGCAAAAATGATTTAAATGACAGATGAACGTCAAGCTAATGATGAAATGTTTCACTTACTTCGACGATTGAAATGACGTCAGGCACATGATATTGCAGGAGGCAGAGAATGGCGTTCTTGATCGCTTTGGTTGCCTGGGGGTTGGACAGACAGGTTCCCATCAAGTAAACATACGCGTGGCCCGTACTTCGAACAAACTCCTGCAAAATTTATTGTTCGTTTATTATTTAATAGCAGGTTTAACCGAAACGTATAAGTATGCATATATTTCGCCAGAAAATATAGGCATCGTCAGTATCTTATTCAAATAGAATAGATTCTATTTGATAGATTCTTACCGACGGTGCCTATATTTTCTGGCGAAATACATGCATCTTTTGTTAGGAGCTCAGGGTAAATGACTTGCATACCAAAAGTCGAAATTACTCATAACCATGCGAAGTCAAGTCTTTATCCGTCATGGTATTCTGCGGTGATTTCTCTACATCAAAATGTTCGTGGTTTATATCAAAAGGCTATAAATGACGTTTTATTCATCAGGGTTGTTTTGTTTGTTATGTCACGACATTATTTTTAAATCAATGTACGCCAAGTCTGCAGTGGGCGTTATACCGAATCATGGTCTGCCTTCCAAACATTTTCATTCAGCAAGACGTGGGCTAGAAAAATTTTGCCTGCGGTGGGATTCGAACCCACGACAGGAGCCTCGGACTGAGCTACGCAGACCCTAGTGACAATTCTGCCGAAAATCGAATCACAGGTTCCGCTGCCTGTTGCATAGTATTTAACTGTGAACGAAATTCTTGCGCATATTTGATACTGGAGTCTGCCCTAAAGCTTTCATGCAGGCCAACGATTACGGCACACTCATATATGAATAACAGTACACCAGTGTTCGAAAGCTTGTCATTTTTATACCCTACCTTAAATATTACGTCTCCGCCCTCTTCCTGCACAGCAGGTCTTAATCTTCTGTTGATGAGGTCATCCAGGACCGCATCAGTTTCGTCTGATAAAGGTTCGCAAACGCATTCACCTGCAAAAGCAGTGACAGTCAAGTACTACTTTTTGATAACAATAGCAACAGGCAAGAATGCACAGTTGTATTAGGAAGTCATGTCCAAAGGGTGTTTTAAAGACTACAACAAAACTACAAATGGTATTCAAAAAATGTAGGCGTGTATTAGATCATCACGTGCAAAATTTAGGAAATTGCTACAAATAAATGTAGAAAATAATGTTTTTTTTTTCTCTGTGTACTGCCCCCGCCCCCTTTTTTTCATTTAAATTTTTCCACGACTCTTCGTATTTGTCAGCGATAAACAGCTAAAAAACATGTTTTGTATCTTCAATTGAGTTTTATTGAGTTTAACAAATTTTTTCTAAAATAGTGTACAAGCGATACCGAACTCCAGTTTGGAAAGCTCTGTATGAAACAACGCCAAGGGGGGATGGATATTATAAATGGGGTGTGGCGAATTCAGAGCAGGACCTCTTTTGTCTCCACCCAGATTTGTGCATTGCGCAACCGACCGATTTTCAATTTAAATCCGAACTGAGGTTGATTCAAGTGGTCCGTAATATGTAATCAGACTTTCCGAAATTTTTCTTTATTAGCTAAATATATTTACCATCAAAATTATACCAGTTGTTTCAGTTATAGACCTACTACTCAAAAACTTTAAATCTTCATATAAAAGTGGCCCACAACACTTAAAAAGGTTTGGGTAGGCCTGTTTTAATGTTACAATGACGCTAGGACCATTCACACTGTCTTTCATTGGTGAAGGGAAAGTTCAATCTTTCATTTGAGCATATTAGCGTTTTTGACATGCAAGTCAAATTGTGTCAACAAAAGATGCGACCCGCAGTCCAATCCGGTTAATTATGTTTGGCACTCCGGTAATTAAGGTTGCACACCCCTAATATACAACACGCATTGTGTCGGGCGCAGCTAATGGGGTAGCAACGTTAAGACGGCCGCCGTTCCCGGATTAACGCAAGTCAAGGCAATCACATTTGGGGTCGGGAGATCAATACATACAGTAGATAAATGACGGGCTCCATCGATTAGTCGGATGACATCACGTGACCAACGCTGAAGGTCAGAGCCAAAAACTAATTTTGTTCAAAAGCGCCAGGCCACAGACTGTTGTATTTGGGCAAAAGGTACAATTTTGGGAAATTGTTCCTTTAAATTTATACCGGATTTCAAATTATTTCGTTTTTAATGATGCTGACACAGCCCACAAAACCTGTTTATAGTCAGCCAAATGAAATTATTGTTTTGCTGTTGTAACAAGTTTGTGTCACTTAGTTTTTTAACAGATTAGGCGTTATTACTAAACTTTCATTGTTCATCGTTTTTAAAAAAAAACTGCCAGAAAGCCAGTACGAAGTGAATATATTGGTATCGCAAACGTTTCAACAATCGCTATTGTCATTATCAGTGCAAATTGACCGTGTGTTATTTACAGGAGAAAATGAAAACGTGACGTAATCAGTGACGTCATAAAGTATCGACATAAGTTTAATTAGGCTAGCCTTCAAGTCCGTTCCACACATTTTTCATCATACAACTCTAACTGTTAATACCACTGGTACACAATGGCCTTCATTCATACTTTTATAAATTATAATTTTATAACCACGAAACACACAGGCTGAACTTCTTGTGTAAGGATTCCTATCTTAAGCTTAAGGAACATTAAGGCCCTAGTGGTATGTTTTTTGTTCCAGTGCACAAAACAGCAAATACATTTTTGATGGGAAAAAATCGATAAACTCACAAAGACATGACAAGATGTAAGACACCTTATGACGCATATATAAGTGTTTAGTGTAAACTGAAGTCTGTTAGGCAAGGATGACAATAAATAATTTAGTGGACAGGTAGCAGTTCTTGTTGTGTCCAATAACACAAGCTTTGAAAGCAGACAGCAACTATGGCGATGATACAAACTGTTTGTGGAGCTCATGGCTTTAGCTGTCATACCCACTTTGGTAGGGTTGTAGCTTTGGCACTTTACATTAAATGTTTAGTGACTTGCTTGAAGCAAAACTGTGTTTGTGGTGTAAGCATTGCCAGTAACTAATTTGTGAACTGTTTAACACTAATGGGGTAATGATTTACTTTACCCTACGTCAGCAGTATTTTTTCACTTTAATTGTTCACAGGCTAATCTACCTTGCCAAAACCATTGTAAAATTGTTTTTCTGCTGTTGTGATTTTAGAGAAGCTGGGTTTGACTGCCTTGATAATTATGCAAAGCTTTTGTCAAAACATTAAGCTTTGATATTACAACAACAATAAAAACATACCACTTAAAACTAAATATTAGTTTGGAAACCAACTATTCGTCTGGCACAATGCCACTATTCAATATGCTGATGTCTAACCAAAAATATTACACATGACAAAATGTAAACCAAAAGTGTTGCATAAGAATTGATACTATTCAAAGACACGTCTTGAAACCTTTCTCATCTGTTGGCTGAAACTAATCAGGACAGCCAACGCAGTACAACATATGTTGTTTATTTTTACCTTGTGAATTGTGATAATGAATTCTTTTGGGTCCATATTCTGGCATAACTTGCAGGTCCGACGAAAAGAACTCAATCAAAGTGGCCAAAATTAGAGGTTTTAATGTTGTCCAGCTAACTGATGGATCATCAGGGCATTTCTGAAAAAAATACACATCTATTAAATTTACAAATAACACTTGTGCTATAATGCATGAAAAATGCATAAAAAATCTATTTGACTAAATAACAACAATTAATAGACAGTAGTTTGACTTTGAGTCAATAAATTTGATTTGCGAGAAATCTAATTTAATCAGGTTCAAAGAAAATTCATGGACAAAGTGCTACATTTATGATCATTTGTGAATATCTATTTTATGACAAAGAAATCACAAATGTTTTATTAAAAATATTAATTTATGACAAGCTAAAATAATTTAACCAAGTTAATGTTTTGCTTTAATCTTTATAATACATTTTTATTATGGAACATACACTAGCAGTTTTCATTAACTTGATTTACAATTTGTGCAACAACCACCAAAATAAACTTCATTGCAATGAGAAGCTTTCAAATTTTGTTTTTTACACAAAATAAAACAATACTGTGAATGATATTCCTACTAGGGTTTCTAAAAGATAGCCAAAGTTTTTATGTTAGCCATGAAGAGATTGAAAGCGGGAGTTGGGACAACAAGATGGGGAAGGAAGCTTAACAAGATTAATTATTCATGAAATCATAATGAGTCTTCTGCAGCAGGGCAGCAATGTGACAAAAATTTAACTGTACCAACTGCCGAAAGGACAGGCCTCTAAATCCAAACTGACAAGTAGAATTATAATGAAATAGGCTCTGATATAAATAAGTGTCATTAAAATTATTACAGAATCAATGCTTCTAAAAACCAGGAATAATAAGAACCTGCTCAAATGAGGAATACTAAAATATACTCCTAACATGTGATTTAATTTTAAAAGCTTGAATAGAAATGTGTTCTTATGCATGTAAAATGCCCTACATAAAAACGGCCGAATAAAATTTACACCAGGTAACTGCACAAACCTGACCAAAACAAATTCAAATTGTTAAAAACAGACAAAAGCTTTTACTGCTACAAAGTAATTGGTACCGCAATGCCTTTACCATGTTTACTGTCTTAAAGGTTTTCAAAAAAGAACAGTTCAACTGAAAACAAACAAACCATTGAAATTAGTTTACCTTGACTTTGATACAATCAGCTGTAAAGGTGACTTTCGAAATACCTTTCAGTTTCATGATTTGCCTGCAATTAAACGTAAACTTTACTTTTAAAAGTATATTCTACATAAAACCTATCCAATGTAAAGTGGATGCTGAGTAACAATTCCCAAAGAAAAGATTTTCGAAGTTTAGCCATCTTTTACAAATAAAAAAGAGTTTAATATCAAACGAAAACCAATTTGCTGCCAAAGTTCAAAACAACCATGTGGCACAAATTACATCAAAAAAACCCAAAATAATGACTTTAAAAATCAATAATATGTTCTAGGTATCACTTTTCATTATAATCAATACAATATTTTAACTTTACAATTAAAAGAAACCAAACAAAATGCACAATTAAAAAATTACAAACCTTGCCAGTGGTGAAAACAAACAAAGGGACTTTGAAGAAAACTTGATCTTAGGTTGGTTTTTAGCAAGCACTTGTGAATTTGGGTAGAACAACATAATATTCTTTTTGTGGCCATTGACAACTTCAATGTTAATTTCAGATGCTGAAACAAAGATTGATTCAATTTTGAAATGTTGTCGACATTTGGTTTTGGCTTCAGAGTTTCATTTGGTTATTATGGACACTTAAATTTACTACGCAGGTATACACAAGTGACTAAGATACGACTAGAACAAATAACTTTGCCACTTTGCCACTTGGCCACTTTTTAGAAATGCATATGGATGTTTGAAGTAGAATAACTGGCTATTCTATAATAGTTGTTTTGAGACAAAATATCAAATGCAAATATTAATTATTGCAAAAGGACACACAAATTTCCAAGCAACAAAACTACACTGAAGGACATTTATTTAACTTAAGTACCCCATGCTTTTCATCAATCCTGTAACCATGGGTGATTTTCCTTTCAACATTTAACAATGTCAGACATGGAGTCATTACATTAAAGTGCGGAGGTTGTAAAATACATTTTTAGTAAAAGTTTTGGATAGAATAATATTGATTCCAATTACCTGATACAAATGGCAAACTTGGACAAAAATCTGTTCAGATTCGAATCATTAGGATTTAATTTTCTACTTTGCTCATCCCCACTGGCAAATACCTACATTCTAAATTAACCATATAACAGGATTTTTTTAACAAGCAAATTTGATAGGCAGTTGGTGGATTACATAAGTTACCGTTTCGTATGACAACTTGCCCTGGCCTTGCCACGACAATCCTGTTTCCGATATGAAAAGAGGGAGGTACGTATGATTTCACTGGAGTAGCCATATCAAATGGAATCTGACTGAAGCTCGTACATTGCCAAAACATTGACAGAACACTCAATTTAGGAGTAACTTGATCATGACCTTGAATCAGCAAGTTGACCCTGAACAAGAGGTCTGCAAAGTTAGATTTTAATATAGAAACCAAAAATTAGTTAAAAGTACCATATAGGCTACAAAAGATATCATAGATAATAGGAAATGGCATGAGTTATTGCTGCAAAGTTTGTAAATTAGGTATGTCACTTTTAAGAAGTATTTTGGCCAGCATGTTTTTAATCATCAGTATGAGCAGATCCATGTTTACTTTTGAAGATTCCAAACTTTTTACTGCATTAAAGTAAGTGTTTTGAAAGCATAAAGCAAAAGATTCTGGGCAAAATGCTACACAATCAAAATCAGTGTTGCACCTATGTGTCAAAACCCACTAAGGATAAAAAATGTAACAAACAAATGAAGAAACGAAATCAATGTAGAAATAATCATTGTTTGTAGTTGCTGCCAAAATAATACAAAAGTGTGTGTAAAAAACATATTTTACCTTTCTTCTGTGCTAGGCCGGTGAACCAAAGGCGAACAAAATAAAGATTTCATAGACATAGACTGGCTAAACATAATCCAACCTAAAATCATGTAAAGAAAGCCATTTTATACAACGTTTGTCATTACAGCTTACAGTCAGTTTAAGGAGTTTCTGTGATATACAAAAGTTTCAAATTTATTAATTTTTTTGTAAAAAGTCCCTAAACGTTGGTATCAATTAATAAATACAAGTTGCAACAACCAAATCGATTACAATCTCTGGATGTAAGCTTACTCGTTACAAAATAATGCTGGTTTTCACTCTTTTATTAAAGCTAACAACAGTGAACACAGTTGCAAACCTACACAACACTAGCACTCTTAACCACTCAACCTGGGTATGCATTTGCATTTGCTTAGAATCTGGATCGAAAAAACTCGGGAAATCCCCGAGAACTATAAAACAAATATCAATTGGAAAAAAATACAATGATAATTATAAAATCTTTAAAAAATTTGCTTTAAAGTGCGAGTTCTCAGACCGCAACAAATTCTTTGCATTTTAAAATAAAATTTGAATCCATTGATAGTTTCTTCAGAAAATATTAGTTGCAGCAAGCATGACCTCCATTATTTCTTTCACTGTACGCTGCAACGAAATAAGCGTACATGAATCCAAACAGTTGCCAATCACTAATCGTTGAATTCGGGGTCTTTTGTGAGTCTCCATTATGAACTTTGCAATGTAACCAGTAATATTTTCGCAATCTTTTTATGCTTACATCCTTACGTTCCTTAACGTAAATCATTGATATTAAAGTTTGATCAAATACGTCTACACTTTTATGAAATAAACTTTTCAAGTAGGTGCCATTCGAAAACTTAAACATGATAATTTGTTTCTTTTCATTTTGGAAAAAAAACTTTGAAATTGCGCAATGTCAATCAAAATACGTCACTAGACATAGGGCGGCGCATCAGCAACTATCACATGAGCCTTTTTTCGCAAAACGCTCGTGCCGGGCCCGTTGGTGTGGGTCTGTAATCCGAGCGACGTCGGAGGCTTGAATTGGAGGACGACTTGAAATTGGGAGCTCTGCGGCGTCTTGACCTATGTCGATCGGGCGTCCGCGCTAAGCTCAGCGTCAACATGGATTCACTGAGGTAGCTCAGAGTGTCCAGGTTGTCCAAGGAGGAACGAACCGGGCCAGGCCCGAAAGGGAGCAGCCAAAAGTTTCCACGTTGATCAGTAGCGGGATAGCGCCTGTGAATAGGCAAGGTGTCGCAGCCCAGTTAAAATAGTTAAACCCAATTCTTTTGGATTATTGAATGCTTAAAATTTTGCTTTTCGTTGTGTCAATATTATTGGGAAACACTTGTTTAATTTGAGAAATGTGTTTGAAGATTATCTGTATTTTGGAATGTTTTTTTG
>QXVZ01023570.1:0-12324 GCA_008931825.1 Phallusia fumigata | reverse complement strand
TTTTTACAAGTCCGGGAAACTTTTGTGGTGGTAATTGCACAGAAAAATGAGTCTTTAATTTACTGGTTCGGTTCCGGTCCTGGTTCAATGCCAAACGAAATATAAGGTTCAGCTCTGGTTCGGGTTTTCAAGAAAATGAAATTTACGGTTCGGGTTCGGTTCAGGTTGAACGAAATAAACCGTTAAAACCGGTTCGCGGGTTCGAGTTCAGTTCCGGTTCGACTCCCTGGTTTTGCTATTGCCTGATTCCCTGCAATAGAAATCAATACTGTATCGCAAATTTTCAATATTATCTGCAAATCTCACAACCATTGTTCTACCAACAAATTAGCGAATGGAAGTGTCGGTACAATTTTTTTGTAGTTTTTTTCGTCACAAGGTTGTTATCTTTCGGTGACCACTTTGTTCGGTCTTGTTTGAAAAATTGTTTGGGATTGTACCTAAGCGGTTGCGGTCACGGACTCACGCCTCACGCCACGGTAAATGCACAACCGCCTGACTGACTGACGCATCGTACAATAGAGAACTTAAGTGCTCTATGATCATATACATGTCACATGAGCGTTCATGCTCTGTGATTATATACACGTCACACGTAATTTTCAGTACGATGTCATCATAAGCATAAATGACGTCACACACCAATTTGGGTTATTTGGTCAGGTGTGGAATTTACTTGTCACGATAAAATTCTATGATGACGTCATTGTGTGCACGGAGTAACCAGACTATGACGTTGTTGAACATACGTATTATGTAATTCGGTAAACTAATGTGCATCTGGATGACGTAGTTACGACGTGTGGTGATGAAAGTATGCCAGACCCCAATGAAAGGAAAAACAGCTACAACTGCACAAACAGTTCACAACAAATAAACTGTTTCAGGGCGTTCACTTCAGACCTCCGGAAAATTACATACTAATGTCTGATAGCCAACAATGAGACAGTGGTTCTTACTAAACTAAACTGAGAATGGAAAGGAAGGTTAATCTTTTGCAAAATATATATCTTTGCTGCTCACTGACAGGAATTGAAGCAAAAAAGACGGTTGAGAAACAACTATTGCACAACAACTATAACTCCTGTGTTGCTAAAAACATATGGGCTTTCATTGTTCTAGGTTTCAGAAGTAAAAAAGTAATAATCTGAGTTCCTAATAGAGTAGTTGACTATTCTAGTAATTGTTGTATTCCAAAATATTAAATCTAAATTCCAAAGAAGCATGAATTTTTTATTAATAGATCCCCTTTAAGCTGTGCACGGAGGGTTTTAATGATGATAATGTGTGAATAGCAGAAGCTAGCAAGGCAAATTACTAGTTTTGTGTCCTGTCACAATCATAAATGCACAACTAAAATAGTTGTATGGTCGGTGTTCCAAAACTTCCAACCCTGAGCATAATCATCCCATTGCATTTGTTTTTTATTTTGGTTGTTATCAGTTTACTATTTTTTATCTTCTCTGCAGGTTTCAGTTGTAAGTATGGATTTAAATCATGAGAATTGTTTACTTACCTCTGAGTTTTTGATGTATCCAAAAAATTTGTGTGTTATTGCAAAGCTCACCCACACTGCCATTATCGTCACACCTAAGAATGGCAAACCAGAATCCCAAACAGCTGTGGTTATACATCTAAAAGATGTAACTGGTAAGAGTAAATTGGTCATGCATATACTGTATTGCAGTGATTCTCAAAGTGTGGTCTGCGGACCACTAGTGGTCCGCCATCCCCTCATAGTGGTCCTCGAAAAGATGACTTAAACTAGGCAACTGTTTATAAAATCGCCTATTTTGAGAGCGTGTCAGAACGTAATTCTGTTTGGTGGTCCTCAGAAAAAAGTTCAAAGATAAAGTGGTCCTTGGGCTAAAAAAGTTTGAGAAACACTGCTGCATTGTAACACAGACTGTAATTAGCTATTTTAAAATACCTACTTTTATGAGTAGAATATATTGCCCCTGCTGCTAGCAATGTTTTCTAGGCAAAATGTGATGTGAAAGCAACTAGCACTTTATTTCAAAAAACTCATATTGTGTATTTGTTTAAACTGCCCAATAGTAAAACAGCTGTACACAAGTAATTATATCACAAAACTTTGTTTTTATAGGATGTCATGTAACAGAAGGAAATCGTACGACATCTGCAAAGTGGCATTTGTGTGTATTTGCCTACCCTCTGAAGAAGAAGTTGCTCAAAGGGCAAATTCGACACAATTTATCAAGGTATACAAATAGAATGCTGAAATGTAAGCAAAGCTAAAGTTTTGGTGTGGAAGGCAATATTATTGTTCTCAACTGATCCCCAGCAGAAACAATGATATTAGTTGTTTTGCTCTCAATAAACCTTGTTTTTGAAATATAATTGATCCAAGTTTGAAAAACACTTTGCAACTGTTAAAAAATCCTGATATTTTTAGACTTGATTTTGTATATTTTACTTCAGTTTTAAACTGTGCATTAACAGGTTTAGAATCTGAAGTTAACAAAATTAGAATACCTCACTTAATTACATGCAATGTTAGGTCCCTTGGAGCATGTGGTTCAAAATCTGAAGAAGAAAACAAACTTACTGCTATAACCTGGAAAAGGGCTATAAAGCATTTGGTAAATGGTCGACACATCAACCCTTTTGAAGGTTGGTCTTGGTTTGTTTGTACAATTACAAAATAAAGCATTTTTATTTTTCCATTGTCATGTGAAAACTTTTAAACAACCCAAACGAAGCGATTTTAGGTTCCAACAGCAAAAAAGATTAGTTGGCTATTCTATATATGTGACATCCGGAATATTTTTTAATTTTCTTTTTTGTACTTTTTGTTGGCTGAACTACACAGATGCAGTTAAAAACAGCAGCAAAGAATTGCAAAAAGTATTGTTAACAAATACAAGAGCAGAAGAACGCCAACAATAAGTTGTTACACAACCAAGATTTTTACCTTAAAAAAAGATACTGCACATTTATATGTTTAGATAAATAATACAAAAAAATGTTNTATATGTGACATCCGGAATATTTTTTAATTTTCTTTTTTATACTTTTTGTTGGCTGAACTACACAGATGCAGTTAAAAACAGCAGCAAAGAATTGCAAAAAGTATTGTTAACAAATACAAGAGCAGAAGAACGCCAACAATAAGTTGTTACACAACCAAGATTTTTACCTTAAAAAAAGATACTGCACATTTATATGTTTAGATAAATAATACAAAAAAATGTTCTGTGCTTTTAAAAAATTTGAACCACAGACCAAAACAACTTGTGCATTGCCGACGGGTTTCTACTATTACATTACTTTTTTTACTTTTGTACTAAAACAGAGCAGAAACATAGGAATGTAAAAGTGGTGTGGCACCACTTTTGCAAATACAAAGCAGACAAACAGCTTGCATGAATTAAAATAATATCAGTTTCTGGATTAAATTCAATCTTTCTTTCATAAGTTATGAGACTAAACATTCTTGGTCCTTCAGGTGGTGTAATATATTTAAAATCCTCCATTTCATGTTTTTTTTTTAAATATTAAGTATAATCAGCTGGATAACCTTTTTTATTTTAACACTGGTATTTATGTTTAGTGAAAGATTTGCAAGATGCAGAATGCCGCAATCTTGTGGTTTACATTAATCCGTTTAGTGGACAGGGAAAAGCATTGCAGATATACAAAAGTCATGTTAAGAAAATGTTCGCTGAAGCTGAAATAAAACACACAGTAGTCGAAACTGGTAAGTTTTTTATATTTATGGGTCCCCTTTATGAAGAGGACACATATTATTTTCATTCTGTTTGTTGTTGTTTTTTTATTTTTGTTTGCCATGCAGGTTGTCCACACACTTTTGGTAAGAAATGTTAAATGGATTTGGTTGAAACTTTTACAGCTGATAGATATTATTGAGACAGCGGTTTGGTTGAAAAATTCAAACTATTTTTTCAACAATGTCTTTCTAGATGATTGTTATGTCATTCATAATTTATCACAATAAGGAGACATATAGGCCTTAGTAAAATGGTTGCTGTTGTTATGCTGCAAAAGTTAAGGTAGAAAAGTAATCTCTTGCACAGACTTTGGCATAGATTGATAGTTGTGGAAGACAGCATTTCCTGGAATTAAACCTTACAATAATGATCTGGTATCCAAGTCAAATGTCTCACTAATGCGCATTCAATAAACTAACTGATTGTTGCAGCATTTAAATAATGCTGTAGTCGGCAAACTTTTATTATGAAGGCCCAAATTCTCCGTTTAATCTTAACTGGAGGCCCATACGGCATGAAGCGTTACGTACATGCTAATACGAGATAACTGAGACAAAGGTTTTTCTATAAATTGCATTTAAACTGTCTGTTAACATTAACCCTAATTGATGTTAACTTTGCATGTGTGTGGACCCATGGGCTTTTGCCTGCAAAAGAATCATGTCATATAATGCTTAGGTAACTATAAGAAATGATGCGGTGAATATATGTCCATTTCCAAATGGAGTAATAGTGTATATGGAATGACAACATGGTGAAAGCCACCCTTCTAGTTTTGAAAAATAGTTCACAAACTAATTTCATGCCATCAAAAACCTTTATTTAACTAGACCAGTAATGTCCTTTTACAGCTTGCTAAAATTGTGCTAATGCTGGGTCACTTGCATTTCATAAAACATAATGCGCCAAGTAATAGCACTTAACTTTCACCTACAAAAACATTTTTTTAAATCTAAATATATTCTAAACAACTCAAACAAAATCTCCCAAACAGCTTTGGTGCAAAGTGATCTANAAATACAAGAGCAGAAGAACGCCAACAATAAGTTGTTACACAACCAAGATTTTTACCTTAAAAAAAGATACTGCACATTTATATGTTTAGATAAATAATACAAAAAAATGTTGTAAAAGTGGTGCGGCAAGACTTTTGCAAATACAAAGCAGACAAACAGCTCGCATGAATTAAAATAATATCAGTTTCCGGATCAAATTCAATCTTTCTTTCATAAGTTATGAGACTAAACATTCTTGGTTCTTCAGGTGGTGTAATATATTTAAAATCCTCCATTTTATGTTTTTTTTTAAAATATTAAGTATAATCCGCTGGATAACCTTTTTTTATTTTAACACTGGTATTTATGTTTAGTGCAAGATTTGCAAGATGCAGAATGCCGCAATCTTGTGGTTTACATCAATCCGTTTAGTGGACAGGGAAAAGCGTTGCAGATATACAAAAGTCATGTTAGGAAAATGTTCGCTGAAGCTGAAATAAAACACACAGTAGTTGAAACTGGTAAGTTTGTTTTATATTTATGGGTCCCCTTTATGAAGAGGACACATATTGTTTTCATTCTGTTTGTTGTTGTTTTTTTATTTTTGTTTGCCGTGCAAGTTGTCCACACACTTTTGGTAAGAAATGTTAAATGGATTTGGATATAACTTTTACAGCTAATAGATATTATTGAGACAGCGGTTTGGTTGAACACTACCCCCCCAGAGCCCCCTAAAATGGGTCAAATTGTTAAACAATTTCTGAACTGGATGAATTTTGGACAGTTTGTGTAACACATTGGTTTTTAAATTGGGGCCGTCAGCAATTTTTAAGGGGCATGAATCTCATAGCCATTCACAATTATTGCAAGACAGCGCAGATGGTACAAGTAAATCAGTAGGTCAAAAAATTCAAACTATTTTTTCAACAATGTCTTTCTAGATCAGGGCTTCTCAAACTGTGGGTCGCGACCCAAATTGGGGTCGCGAAATATAATTTTGGGGTCGCGAAACATCATCTGTTACTACGTCATTGTCACAATAAATGGTATACGTGCGTACTAAATCGTTTTTTCGGCCGGTTTCGTCATCGTTAAGTTGTTATGCTTTTGCCCTGGATAGCTTGGCTATTACTCTCTGTATTATGCCATTGATATTGTTAAAGTAGTTATGACATCATAAAGAACTGTTTTCACCTAACATTTTACGTTTCAGTAGGTTCTCGTATATGCTAGCAATAGCATTAGTATTACGTAATTCGTTTTGATGTCACAGTACGGTTTGCACGACATTTGCTTTGTCTTGTATCAAGCCACGAATGGATGACTTATGCAAAAATCACCAAGCGCATCCATCCCATTAGACGTGCTTCATAAATTTCATAAATCAAATATTTTTTTGTAATTGGTTGTTCGTTTCACTGAATACATTCGCTGTTCACAAAAATGCCACTTGAGATTTGCAATGGGACGTTTGTTTTTAATGGACGTTTATTGTTTAAACATCATTCACGTGTATAGGCTATACCCATCAAGGGGTCACGTAGAAATTTCTTTTCTAAAATGGGGTCGCAGAGCAAGAAAGTTTGAGAAGCCCTGACATAGACAATAGTGCTGTGTCTTCGCCTAACGATGTCAGAAATCAAACAAATGTATGAACCGAATTTTCCTGATCCGCCTTTTCCGCGTATTAACAAAGAAAAACAAGTTCCAGAAAATATTTTGTTTTCGTACCACTGTTTTTGTGTAAGAAGTTTACACGGCGAATACTAAACTTTTACTAAAATGTCAAAACAATTACCCAAAANATTTAAACTGTCTGTTAACAAAATTTCCCAAACAGCTTTGGTGCAAAGTGATCTATTTTTATTAGAGTATGCTGGACATGCTCGACATTTGGTCAGGGATCTGAATTTAGCAAGCTGCGATGGAATTGTAATTGTTTCTGGTGATGGATTGGTACACGAGGTTTGTGTGTTTATCATTCGCTTTTTGCAAATTTTTTTAGTAAATGGCATTGCAAGTGAGTGTCTAGTCTCCTGGAAATCATTTTATTATGTATTTTTTGGTTTGGCATTATAACATGAAATTAAAAAATGAAATATAGTAAACCTTGTTTAATCAACGTACAGTCGATCCAGATCTTGACCTTATTCAGATAAAATTTGAGGTACAAATACACTTATACAATAAACCATATTGCAGTTAGACTTGGGTTGGAGTACACAAGGCCTGCATGTAACTACTCCACGAACACTTGATTGCATGTATTCGTTTTTGTTAATAGATACATGGTTTTTGAGTACTAACAATTAAAATTGTATTGGAATAAAATAATTCTTGTTTTCTTCTTCATGAATTGTTAAAAAATCTCAGCCCAATAGTTTTGGGTCCTTTCCTAAAGATGTTGTTTTTTGTTTTCACTCTGTTTGTTTTTTGCTTTTTTCATCCTGCATCTTGTCCATGCCGTAACGCGACGAAATGTTTGGATTTGGATGAAACTTTCACTGCTGGTAGATATGGTCATGGAATTGTGGTATCTATTTTGTTTGACCCCTTACCCCCCCTAATGGTTAACCTGCTAGCCCCAAAAGAGAAAAATGTTTTATGTTTTGCAAATTTGCAAACACCAAACGAAAAGTTTCTGTAATGGTAGAAATACTTAAGAAAAGTATAGTTAGATGGAATATGAACCACTTGTCCCAGTTGAATGGAACTTTAGTAGGTGTTGGTTAAAGTTGGGGGTTTTCACTAACTTACCAATCTTCAAGATTTTAGGTTGGGTTATTTTAGTGTATCGAATGCGCATTATACCCTGTAGTCCGAGGCATTACCCCCACTAGCAATGTCCAAATAAGATGAAAGTTTAACGGTATGTGGAACATGCCAGAGTGGTTTATTGGTTACACCACTAACCCGTAAACTGTGTCAAATCATTAAACAATGTCCAAATATAGTGGAAAGGATTGCCATAAGTTGAGATAGATGTTGACATTTTTAAAACAATGCAACTACACAGCACTGGTATGCATGATGTGGATGTAAGGCAAGATAGAAGCACATGTTGGTAGTCATGGGCGGATTTAGAGGAAGTTTTTGCAAGTGGCAAGTAGTTGCTTAACCGTCATCTCAATCATTACTGGCAGGTGTCAGCTGCCTGTTTCATAAGATTGATTCCACTTCTACCAGTAATGTGTTTAAGGATTCTTCAGAAAATATCTTGTTCCCAGTAAGTGACTGCATTTTTTTGCACACAGCAAGTCATCCTCTTACATATACCACCTTGGTGACTGACAGCTGGTGGGTTGAAATGCCATTTCATTCCTTTCTGAAGTATCTGTGTATGTATTTGTTGTTGATTCCATGCTTAATTCCATCATGAAGTTCTCAATCAGATTTAATAAAGTTGATTCTGTTGTCACTATACATAAGTTTAGTGGTAGATCCCCTTCAAAGCAAAGACCTGTGTAGTGCCTGTATGTATAAACTTGTGTCCAGCTAGCTCCAGATATACAGCTATACTTTAGATAATGTGCAATACTTGAGAACCTAGCATCTGTTACAGGTGGCTGCCAAACATGTTGAGTTCCAGTGTGTCCTTCTCTCCAATGGTAATGATGGTCTTTGCAAGTCAAACCATTGGTTACGGTAGTAATGAGGTTAAATCGTGCTTTAGACATTGAGATTGTAAATTTGACATGATGTAAGAAATGATTGGCTAGACTGTAAATGGAATTCTTTACTTTTTGTTTAAATTTGTCGCACAGATTCTTAAACTGATCATGTCCTATTTACTTTACTAACATTCAGCAATTACATGTGTGGGGAACCACATGTTTATGCTTAACATTTCTGTTATTAAATGCCAATGGAATCAGAGACCCGATGTACTGTGGGTATTGAATATATATCCATTGTAATAAAGAAAATCTTACATGTGGAAAACATTTTAAGGGGTGGTATTTTATGTGCAATGAAGTTATTGGGAACCCCACTACTCTAGTTACTAAAGGAAACCAGTATTTTCAGGATTGTTTTTTTTGTTTCGCACCAATTTTGCTGGACATTCTACCATTAGTGTCTTGTAGAAACTTACTAATTTACCTGGCCCAACAAACTTTGCTAACTTAGCAGATGAAGCAACACCAATTTACGAGAGCACTAGCAATTTTTATTAAAACATCTGGGCAATCCACAAAAAAAACAAAAGGTGCTTGTGCACCACTTAAAATGCCATCGTGTGCCACCGGTTTGGAAACGCTGCACCAATGTGATATTAAATTGTCTTGATAACATGGTTAAAACAAGTTGTGCTAGTATTCAAATTTGAATGGGCTCCTCTTCCTATAGATTACAATTATCATGTTTAGGTTGTGAATGGACTGATGGACAGGAGTGACTGGAAAACAGCCATCCAAACTCCTATTGGTATTGTCCCTGGTGGATCTGGAAATGCTTTGGCAGCAGCTATAGTTTATGCTTCAACAGGGTAGGTTTAGCATGTTTCTTGTTTCAGTTGTGTAAATATTCTAGGCACTATTTTTGGGGCAAACCTGTCTAAATCATAGGTTTTTATATGCTATGAACTTTATTTGAAGGCAAAAATTTTTTAAAGGCATGTGACACAAATTTTTTTTCATTTGTTAAACATCCCATGGGGAAGCCGCAGTTTGTGCATCTTTTGTGCTAAATTTCTAGTTCGCTTAGATTATAATTGGAAATCTTTACTTTTTAATGTATGTATAGATAAGTTCGTTTTCCTTTTGAAAGAATCCCTTTATCATTGGGTCATGTTGAACAAAGGTGATTTTACTAATATACTACCATCTAAATAACATNTAGAATGATTTAGTTAAATTATAAATGGAAATCTTTACTTTTAAATTTGTAAAACTGATTTTTAAACCGATCACGTTCTAAAAACATCACTACTATTCAGAAATTGCATTTGTATGGGGACCCATATGTTTATGCTAGCAGAAACAATCTCGTTATAAAATGCCAAGGGAATAAGGGGCCCAATGTAATGTGGGTATTGAAAATATATCCAATGTAATAGAGAAGATAGTATATGTGGAGAACATCATTTTGAGGTGGTAGTGTATGTGGAATGAAAATATGGGGAACGCCACCTCTCTAGTTTCAGGATTGTTTTTTTTGTTTCGCACCAATTATGCTGGACATTCTACCATTAGTGTCTTGTAAAAACTTACTAATTTACCTGGCCCAACAAACTTTGCTAACTTAGCAGATGAAGCAACACCATTTTACGAGAGCACTAGCAATTTTTATTAAAACATCTGGGCAATACACCCACAAAAAAAACAGAAGGTGCTTGTGCACCACTTAAAATGCCATCGTGTGCCACCGGTTTGGAAACGCTGCACCAATGTGATATTAAATTGTCTTGATAACATGGTTAAAACAAGTTGTGCTAGTATTCAAATTTGAATGGGCTCCTCTTCCTATAGATTACAATTATCATGTTTAGGTTGTGAATGGACTGATGGACAGGAGTGACTGGAAAACAGCCATCCAAACTCCTATTGGTATTGTCCCTGGTGGATCTGGAAATGCTTTGGCAGCAGCAATAGTTTATGCTTCAACAGGGTAGGTTTAGCATGTTTCTTGTTTCAGTTGTGTAAATATTCTAGGCACTATTTTTGGGGCAAACCTGTCTAAATCATAGGTTTTTATATGCTATGAACTTTATTTGAAGGCAAAAATTTTTTAAAGGCATGTGACACAAATTTTTTTTCATTTGTTAAACATCCCATGGGGAAGCCGCAGTTTGTGCATCTTTTGTGCTAAATTTCTAGTTCGCTTAGATTATAATTGGAAATCTTTACTTTTTAATGTATGTATAGATAAATTCGTTTTCCTTTTGAAAGAATCCCTTTATCATTGGGTCATGTTGAACAAAGGTGATTTTACTAATATACTACCATCTAAATAACATATGGCTTAAAACAAACATGTTCCGAAAATCAAAATTTTTTGCCTGGCAAATCGAATCTAAGTAGACATACCTTACTGTGTCAGCCTAATATTTATTCCCACTTTCAATTAATTTTGTGCTGTTGGAGACGGAACCTTTTTGTAAACATATATCAGGTCCCTAAATAACACAAAAAATGGCTCAGAAAGTATTTTCATGCAACCGGCAAGTGGTGTAGAAAGCCCTGGTGGAGACACATATTGTTTTTACTCTTGTTTTCTTTTTTCTTTTGGCATGAAATGTTGGAGCGGTATTGTCTAAAACTTTTACTGCAAGGTCATAAGATACTTTTCACTACTTCACATTGTACAAAATATGAAAATAGGTAACTTTTAGGTGACCTTCTTTGTTAAATATTGCTGTTGCAGTATGTTTCTGTTTTGGCGCCCTGTGGGATAACTGATGAGTAAACTGAGGTCGAAAGTTACAGTGTACAAGTTTAAATACCCATCTATCATGTCTTTGTAGAAATTTGAAAGACTTGATTATGACCAAATGGTTGGAACAAAATAACATTTGACAGAAAAAAAACAGAGGATTCAAATTTACAACTAATATGTCCCACTAATGCATTAAAACATGCTCTGAAAAACAAATTGATTAAATAAGCTATCATTATTTGTTACTTGTTCATAATGTTTGTGAAAATTTGAAACTGGACAGTTAGAGTGATTGACTTTTGTTAGTAAAAGAACATGTTTGTTAGTGAGGGAGAATTCAGCTGTTTTTCTTATGCAGAACCATACTGTTATTTTTATTGCATGTAATATTGTTGTTATGTTTGCTTGAATTGGTGAGGGTCAGACCAAATTACACACATGAAGCTATATTCAAGAGGATGTTCTTTAAAGTATTATCTGAATTAGGTGAGAGGATGTTTATTTACCAATTGTACAAGCAAATCTAATTGAGCTTTAGTAATTCGCATGGTGTGGTTATTGCTGTATTTTGAAACCTGGTAATTCATATGTAATGCTTTACTATGTTGAAGCTTTTTCTGTAAACATTAGTACAGCTACGCTTCTGTCCAATTATTCTATGCCTGCTACCATCAGGAACTGTTTCATTAAGACATCTAATTTTTTTCTGCATCTACCTTGTTGAGTAGTTTGGTTTTGTGAAAGTAAAACAGTGGACAAGTAACTGGAGATCAGATGGCATATCAGGAACCAAACACCATTAGTCTTCAGTATTGTGTACTCTATCTTATTCATGTGATGATTTTGGCAGTGCTTCATACTGGAATGGAACGAAATAGAATAATGTTATTCAGTCGGGGCAATTAATTTGTTTCAGTATTTCGTTCCGGTACCAATATTTATGGGTCCCCTTCCTGAAGGAGACACATATTGTTTTCACTCGGTTTTTTTTTTCTTTTGTTTTTGTTTTACCCCGAGCTTGTCCATGTCGTTTTGCCATGAAATGTTTGGTGGATTTGGATGAAACTTTTACAGCTGGTAGATATGACCAAGAAGTTGTGCCATCTGTTTGACCCCATAGCCCCTGTGGTTACCCCGCTAGCCCCAAAAGAGTAAAACTTTTTTCAAACGTTTTGCATGCTTGCAAACACCACAAATGAAAA
>QXVZ01023566.1:6402-22882 GCA_008931825.1 Phallusia fumigata | reverse complement strand
TTGACAGAAATAGTAAATTTTTGGAACAAACAACGTAAATAGTGGCCCTAAAAAGAGCCTAAATCATTTATTTCTTTTGCTTCCAGCTTATTACAAAACTTTTTGCCAAATGAATCGCCGATGTTGACGTGAGGCATGATGCACAACAGGTTGAAAACTTGAAGTTCAGTCGGCCAAAATTTAAAACCGAAATGTAAAACATGCTTCCGAATTAGGAAATGCGCTAACGCTTTATATACATTGCAATAGGTTTGAATATTATCATTTGTTGATATGACCTCGGTTATACCATCAACGAACAACCGCTGACTGTTGCTAACAGCACTTTTGCAGTTTTTACCTGCTCGTAAGGATGACGACATTGATGCGAGCTGGTCATCCTGGATGTTGTCTTGGTCTTGTTGATTGTAATGATGATGGTGAACATCCCCCATATGGACACTCTTAATTACGAGTTTGACGAAGATTTTACAGATAGAGAAGTACCATAAGTAGTTTTTTAAACTTAAGGCCCAACAACAAAAATTATAAATCTCTGTTAACCGCAGTTACAAACTTATGATTTCAATTTCCCCCACCCTTACCTCAACATAATCAGCATGTTCAACGTGATCAGCATGTTCGACGAGACGGGCACTTCGGATAGGATCAGCTTGCCTGACCGGATCACCTTGCTCGATTGGATCAGCTTGCGCAAAGGTATGAACTTGCTCGACGGAATCGACTTCCCTGGTAGAACTACTTGGACCAATCTTTTTGACCCTTTTTGCTGGTTCCGCCATGACTGGTTGTTTTAACAGTATTTAGGACAATTTGCAAAATGATCCCAGTATATTGAACGTGTTTCTGCAATAAATAAAACCAAATATTAGTAAACATTTTATGTTAAAACTAGTCAAAGTTCATTTAAAACAAGAAAACTCGGTACATGTTATCGCTAAAATTTACGGTTTGAATGTAACGACATTTATGTACAAACAACGAACACGCGCACAAGCATTGGTGCGCGCCTTGATCGTTTTTCAAAAACGCTCTTTTTAAAAGTAAACGGAATAAATGTAGCCTTGTTATTTATTTTTCGTCAACAAATTACACAAATGTAACATTTTTATTTGGTACAGATATACTAGTATTAAATATGAAAAGAGCAATAAAGCAATCGTAAAGAAAAGTAAGTACAGCAAAAAGATTACATGTTATCAAACGTTCCTGTTTGCATGAGGGCTTAACAAAAGTTGGGTTGGCCAAGTCGTGAATGACGTCCCCACAAGTTCAAGTCAACAGAAAAAAGGCAGACACAAAGCCAAGAAGTAACATCAACAAAAAACAATGCGAAAGTTGTTACAACACACACCTCACCTCCTACTTCCAAGCATACTGTGAAGAGTGTGAAGAGTGAAAACAATGTGATTTGGCACTGACTTAGAGCGTGCAATGACTCTTGCAGAATAATTCAGCGCCGACAAGGTTTTTTGTTTATTATCGCGTGCAATGCTTTCTTGTTGCCAAGTCGAAACGACGATCCAAACATGTTTCATGACTTTCTTTAAAAACAGAGAAAAATAAATGAATCAAATCAAGGCTTCTGTCGCAATAAAAAATGAAAGATATGCCACAAAAGTTTCCTCGCTGAGTTTTAAACATGTTTTTCGATGCTATTTGCTCGGACTTGTCTCTGACTATAATCATTCTTGCTTGGTATAACACTTCAGCACTTGGTGCACCATCTCTGTTCTTTGACTGGTATAAACGTTCTCTGAAATCTCTGTACCGAGTCTTTGCAATGACTTTGCGTTTTTTGTTGCACGTTCTTATCATTTCCCGTATTTTAACTTCGTTACTGTCCTTGCGCAAACATAAACAATTTTTCGGGTTTCGGTAACCCAACAAATTTGGATGTAGTGCAGTGGCAGATCCATTGGGTCGCCCCTCCCTCATCCTAGAGTATGCCGTACTAAAAAAACTGCTACAGTAGCAGACGAAAGGAATGCCAAAATTGATAAGTATTCGTTACACCACAGTTCTGTTTGTCTGGCGCATGACTATAATTTCCTCGTCCATCATTCCAATAATATGGTGATTATTGCGCCACAACGGCGTGCATTCGTCTCGTGCATGGTTATTTGCTCAAAATAAGGCAACATTTCATATTCACTTGACGTCATAGTATTCATTTAAATATGAAGGCCATTGCCTGTTCATTGCTTACTGCGTATTGCACACAAAAAATGCAAAAATACTGCTAATTGATGGCGGTAAATGTGGTTGCTAAAAAGCAACCGTTAAGCGGTCTATCGAAATTAAATTCCATGTTGAAGTTTCTGTGGCATTTCTGACAGAATCATCTGTAAATTGTTGAAGTCACCTTAAATTCAACCTCATGATTTAAATTTGCCTTTTTCAATACATCAAACAGGGAAAGCTTAAGAAACGATTTTTACGACACTTTTATCTCGGAAAATTTCCTTAGGTTGTCTATTTTGATGTCAGACAGCTGTCCTACCAATCCCCTCATCTCAAATAGAATTTCCGGAGTCGCTCTTGATGTAGTTTGGTCATACCAGTGTGGTTTTCACTCCAGTCTTTCTACGTTTCAATTCCTTAATATTGCTGTGAAATATATGTAGAAACTATAGATGTCAGGTATGTCGTCTAAATGTTTGGTGGATATGAGAAAAAGATGTCAAAGGCAAAAGAAGATTTCACAGAACAAATTTTAAATAGTATGTTGGCAAAATTCGAATAAAAATTACATTTAGAAATGCAAGTTTGACAATGTCAGTTTCCGAAACCACATTGATTGCGTTTCGAAGGGAGGATCAAATGTCAGAATACTTTTTTTGGCATGACTATAATTACGTTACTGTAAACCTTTTCTACAAACGTCACGATCATTTTAGTTTTTGAATAATGTATCCTTGCACACACAACATCCTGAATGTATAATTGTTAACTCAACCCGATTTGACTGAAACATGATGCACAACTTTGGTTCGACCATATGTGATATGCCATAGAATATTACACAACCAAATCTCCTTTTCCTTACTTCTACCGGCAGTACGATGTACAAAATAGATTTACCAATTACCAATGTTTTCAGAATGAATATTTCGAGTAAGAACTTATAGGTAATGCGTTCGTAAATTGCCGTGTACAAAAGAACCGTTAGGCCGTTTAAAATTGGGCGTTGGAAAATTAATATTACAAAGCAAGAAAATTATAGTACAATTTAAACAAACATTTGCATGAAAACGATAACTGTGTTAACTTTAGTGTGTTCAAAATACATTCAATGTCAGACGAAAATATTATTATATTGGCGAATGAATTTCCTTTTTCGCTTCTGTTTACTTTTTTACACAGACATCTATCAAGTTGCTTGTGCTTAACTTTAAACCATGGCAAACAATTCATCCTTTGCTGACGAAAGCTTAACTGCACCAAGCCAAGAAACGTTGGCTGCTGAATGGGGATCTTGGGATTTTTGGCTTTAACCACTTTGTACCTGACAATAGCTTCAACGGTCTATCAGTTCACATTAAAACAACCGAGATTAAAGCTGAACAATAGACTGTGCACATTGTCTTGTGTTCTTCTACTCTGGTTTGTAATACCTAGAGTTGTAGAATTCACACGTATTTCTTATTCCGCCGCTATCTGCTCTTGGTTCACAATTCCCCACCGACTGTGTGTAATATTGTCACGTTCATTCATGTACTTGTCTTTGTGGATTCGGCAGCAGTCAGTTTACAAGTCCGTGCCCTCTACTGCAATTTGGGCACGGTTAGCGCAAAAGTTGGGTGTGACGGCGTTGATTGGCATTTCTGTGTTTAGTGTTGTACAAACTTTCGGTACAACATGCGAAAGACAAAGTTTGTGGTACAAATCGTGCTGCACCACCCTACTTGGTCATCAGCACAATTGGTTTCTCAATTTCACAACTGCTTCTGTTGTTACTCTTGCTTTTACTGTTTTGCAAATATCATTCACATTTGTTATCCGATGTTAAATTCGTCTACGTGCGAAGCGCTTGCACTACTGTAGTTTGCGTTGTGTCAGATTTAATAACCGCCGTTTTTTGCCCTTCGTGGACGATCTTAAACAATACGTTTCGGAAATATTCTTAAGCCACCTTGTTTTTTCAAACTACATAATCAACGTGACCGCTTTGATATTTTCTTTTCCCGATTACATAAAATAAAAATACAAACGTTATTAAAAGAAAAGTGGTACAATACGTTTCAAATACGATGTTATACGAGTGATAAATTGTCCACACAATTTGTTTAAATTTTTGCGCCAGTTTGACGCCATCTAGTGATTGGTGGAAGCTTACTCTAGTAGAATCTATAGGGCTTAAAACTTTATGCCAACATTGCCTGTAAGTCAGTGACGTTCAGCTAGAGCAGGATGGGTTTGGTGACGTCATTTCATCGATTTTCAGCGTTCTGCGTTGGTTATTATGCAAAGTGTTAAATTTAGGTTACAACGGCGATAAAACTGTATGATGACGTCAAAATTATGACTAAAGACGTTTGCGGACCCCCCAAAAATTGCTTAACGGACCCCTAGGGAACCGCTGACCCCACTTTGATATCCACTGGTTTAGGCAGTCAAACGTTGAACTTATTACTTGTTCCATCTTTATCACGTCGCATGTTTAAGGGCGGAGCAGCATTTGAATATAAAAGTTTAAAACCTTGCTTTCGCTACTTTAAGTGAGTCCGAGTTTCGGCAAACATTAATGCCCAGTTTATTTAGGATTTCGGCTTTTTACTGTCGGAAGTGTTCTATTTTATAGCCATACGTTCCATCCGAAAGTTGTGTGCAGATTTAACAATCCCGTTGGAATCGAATCAACCCTATTCTCGATTGAAATAAAAACGTTCAAACTCCAAAATCTTTGCCAAATTTCAATTTTTATGTAAAGTCACCAAGGTGTTAAGTTATTCACAGCGATATTAAGACATACTAAAAAAAACTTTTAAAAACCGTGTAAAAAATTTGCGTGAGCAAATATCAACCGGTTTTTATTGACGCTAACCTTTCTCGCCGTTCAGCTTTTTTCAACTTTGGAGTTATCGGTTCTGCTTATATCACATCGAATCTATCTATAGACAGATAAAAGTTCTCACTCAACAAATAGCTTCCAAGGACATTTCCATCTAACTGCGACGTCATGTCAAGGAAATGTCAGTATTCACCATTGTTCTTTTGGTAAAATGGATAAGACAGAATATGTACCATTAGTTTTCACCATATTTTTGTAGACAAAGAAAAATAAAAAAGTAAATAGGATATACATATAGCCACCTAAAACATAATCTGGCATTAATGTAAACCACGATTTCACCCGCTTAAATCCAATACCGAACTCCTTTGTGATTAAAATTTTAGTTTTTGAGAATACTTTTGTATAACCAGGTTAAGACGTAACACAACATTTAAATAAAATTAAACTGTTTTTTGATCACTTTGTGCAAGTTTGCTGTACAAACGACCAGGTCAATTGATTTTTACACATCCATATTCGCTAGAGCAGGCTGTACTATATTTTGTTCAAACCATCGGGTACTACCAAAACAGCTTCTCTGCTTTTTAATGTCCTGTTGATTTATATGTACAGTGTTATTCAAGTTTTACACACAGTGCATAAACAGCTAATTAACAGGAATTATTGCAATGGTTGTTTGCAGCAATAGGCGGCATCGGAAAAGATGACAGGCATGCAATAGTCAAAGAAAAGGGTTATTGGCGATGAATAAAAATAAACTTAACAAAAGCATAGTGACAATGGCAAAGATTATTTTGTTTACACAACAATATCGAGAGACTTTAGGTTTGGAGCACAACTTCAAGAAAAGAGTTTGTAATTTGTAGCAAAAACAGCTAAATCTACAGTAATGTAGACTACAAACACATATGATGTGAACTGAAAGGGTTAAACACATTTTCAGCTTTTATCAAAAACAGCTATTTTGTCCTATACTGCAACACTCTGTCGAATTAGTTACATCATCGTAAAGTGGAGGTGTGTGCAAACACCCAACATTTTTTTTAATTTTCAACTATCTTTGCCCATCGTCTGTGTTTTGGCTCCGCGAACAGGAAAGTTTTGTATAAAACGACAAACGGTAGAAACTTGCCACACAGATGTTATGGTAAGAGCAATCCAAGTCGATTTTACCTAACAACGTTGCCCAATAAGTAATAACTAATGGAATCAGGCGTACCCGCCAATAATCAGGTGCTTAACGACAGCCTTGATAAAATATAGCAAACTCTTTTAGAGTTGCAATTAACAGAAAATCTTCTGCTTATATATTTTCAGACCTTTGACTTTGTTCATTTTGAAACTACTGACTTGGGTAACATTGGGACGTTGTATTTCCCTAAAGTCTAAAAAATACGTATGAATAGTGTTTAAATGACAATATGCCCATTTCGCACTGTTTACCTAATCGCTCACTAACGTGTCGGCTGAGTTTATGTACATGAGATATGGAATCGTTCAAGCTTTAACTGTACATAAACGAAACAAAGTGTCAACTGCGTTGTTGAGTGCAAAACGACAAAGACAGGTGAATTTAAACTTGTTTTTACAAGAAAAGTACTTGACCCTCAATGCTCATAAAAATGATGCAGTAGGTTAATTACCATAAACGTTACCATAAAGAGGAGTTCACAAAACCACAAACTTAAATCAGCGAACATTAAAACAAACTAAACATTTTTGTTGAGTATGTTTGATGGGTTTTGTCAACACTGTTTTTAAAAGTTTGGCTTCCTAAAACTAATTGTTATCACAAATAAATGGGCAAACTTAAAAAAGCGACGCAAACAGCAAAATGCATGTTTACTATTCAGTTGGCGGACAAAAACTAATCTTGTGTACAACCACCTTAACAATGTATTGACGCAAAGTGTAGCAAAGTATATTAACTAGAAAACAGAGACGACTAAAAAGTCTGATTAGTGGAATAGTCTAAACGTATTTGTGCTATTTTTTAAAGTACGAATTATTTATTTTTTTCACCAAATTCAGATTTTTGGGAACTTTTGCAGTTTTTTAAAGCTGGTTTACTAATTATTTTTATCAGCAAAGGAAGACCGCAAACAATGGTACAAATGCATTGAAATAAATTTTCAAAGTTTGTAAAAATCGTGGTAATGAAAAAGTTTGAGGCAGAAGTTTAAATTCCATCAGAAGTCTCTTTATCGCTGTCGAAATCACCCCACAATCCCACAATGGCTGAAAGCTGAAAATGCCAAAAAACGATTGGTTATCTTCCTGCTAGAATTAAAACCACAAGAGTTTTTTAGCACAAAGATTATTAAAAACATAATCACGTTATTATCTATACGTAATCAGTAGATTCTTAAAGGTAAGTTGTGTTTGTTAAATATTTGACTTTAAATCGAACAAACTTTCTTACGGGAAGTCCAAGTTTTTCAAGTTCTTCACGTAAAAGCTGTTTTCCATGATAGGAAATCCCGCAACCAATCAGCCAAATATTTTTCACTTTGTTTAAACAACGTGAAATAACTCTGGCACCGTCATCTGCAAATTCATTGCGACTCAGACCGAGAAATTCCATCTGTAAAAGATTTGATGATATGTTGCAGAAGTAAAGTAGACATAGTTAAATATTTCTATTGTTTTAATGTCACACATTTGTGTCAATATTTGTTTTATTTCAGATTTTGCTTTATCACTAAAAATCTCACCGGGATTTCCAGGTTTTTGATTTCTTTGCATAAAACTTCCAAACCAGCAGCAGTAATCCCGCAATCTTCTAACCACAGCTCCCTTATGTTGTTTAAACAACGAGAAATAACTTTTACTCCGTCATCTCCGAAGTCGTTGTAACGCAGATCTAGAAGTCCCACCTGAGAAAAATTCATTCGTTATTTGCTTTTAATATCGTTTAGTCCGGGACTTTTTATTTGTGAACATTTTTCGCGAACCTCTGCCTTCAGCAGAAAAAACACTTCAAAAGTAGATTTTAGATATTTTATTGAAACAATAGTACGCAAGAACAACAAAGAAAGAAAACTAATGAATTCTTGCATAGCTATTCCGTGGCTTAATGTTCCACAATAATGCTGTTTTAATGTTGTTAGGGATGAACGGTGTCTTGTTTTGATGGTTGAGCGCCCGGCTTTTGATAAAGTTGATAGCTTTTACAGCTTTTTGCTCTACTACATTTACATGAGTCTAATTTATTTTGCTACTATACAGCCTTTCAATAAAAATAATACAGTGGGTAAAAATAATGGGTGTGTCACTTGCAGACGACACTCTACCAGACATCCAGATGTAGGAAGGGTTGGCAGCAGCCTACAAGTGTCCCCTCCTGTTAAAGCATTATGTCCTCTAAAGTCGACCTCTAATGCCGGATACCCAGTTCAATGTCTGGAGGAACCTTCCACAGGCCGCTCAGGACTCAACTCAAAAGGTATTACCACGGGATAATATTTGCACTGGATTTATCGTCATTTAGCTCAACGAGGAAGGACTCACCTAAGGAAGCTTAACATCATCAAGCAGCTTGCCAGCAACAGCAACAGCAACAGCAACAGCAACAGCAACAGCAACAGCAACAGCAACAGCAACAGCAACAAATAAAGCCTCTATCGTCCAACTCCAAGAAACCCATTGGACAATACCTGCCAAGATAGCACTTTCTAAGTACGCGCTAGCCCAATTCATCCCAAGATGAACACTTGGCCTCGCCACGTTCGTAACTCCCACTACATCGGAGTGACTTTGTACCAAAGTTCAGCAACAACATCGTAAACGTGTATATGCTACCTCCCTTGCAAATGTTAACCACGTCCCCCCGGCGTTCCCGCCTTTAGGTATCTACGCTGGTGACACCACATGGGGAACAACTCACGCAGAAGGGATGGAGAGCACCTCGTCAACTGGGTCACCAATATCGGCCTAACCCTTCTCTGCCACTCGAAGAAAGAGGACAGCTTTCGCTCTGCCCGCTGGAACACCGGTACCAATCCGGACCTAGCATTTGCGGCGACCGCCAGTGGCCTGCCACTTCCAGAACGACGTGTGCATGCAAAATGTCCCCGCTCTCAGCACCGACCATCATCGATCACTCAGGCAACATCGTGACATCAGTTACAAGCAAGCCCCCAAAGCAGTGGAACTTTCGCAGGGCCATTGAAAGCGCTTTCTCCTAATCACCAACGACGAAGCTTGAAACCTTCCATATTTCACCAGCACCAACGTGAATCAGGCTTACCAAAACTTCTGAAACTTATAGAAGCGGCTAAAAAAATCCCATGTCGTTACCGCAAGACCTACACGGCATGCTGGGATGATGAGTGCGACCGCCTCTATAGCGCCTTACTTGGTGCCGCCCCGGGCACAGATGCAGCTGACACATCATTGCTGGTTCATCTCAACGGTTAGCGTCGTAGCCGCGCACTTTAGCCGGAAGGCAAACACCATCAACTCATTTACTGGTAGGTCAACAACTTCCTTATCGCAGTGTCACTTTTCCCCCAACGCCATCCAGCCGCGAGACATCACGACTTTTGGCCAAGAAAGTGTCGGCCTTGTGGGGAACCAGCGGGTAGGACAACAAACTTTCAGGTGACTTCACCCTCGACGATCTGTCTGTGGTACTCCTACGTACGAAGCCAGTAAATACTCTGGGCTCAGAACATGTCTGCTCGGAGTTTCTGCTCCATGCCGGAATTGCACGGAAGTTTTGGCCACGAGCTTCCCGAAACTTCTCCTTGCGCCACCTCAAAATCCCAAAAGTCTGGAAGAAAGCGACAGTGATCGCGATCCCAACTTTTTGCTCTGTATCCCGTTTAAGTTCCTCGAGCGTCTGATTCACACCCGCATCAAGAGCAGGCCGGCTTCAGACGCGGGAGATCCATCATGGATCGAGTCACACTACTCACAAGACCTATAGAGGATGGCTTTGAGGCAAAAAAGAAGGCGGTGACGTGTTCTTCGATCTTACGGCTGCCTATGACACAGTCTAGCATCACGGCCTCACCTGCAAACTTCTCCACATGCTGCCGGACAAGCACATGGTCAACATGATCATGGAGCTTGTCCACACCCGCAGTTTTGTTCTCAAGACCGACAACGGTCAGCAAAGCATGTTACGACGCCACAAGGACGGTGTGCCTCAGGGATCAGTCCTGTCTCGGCTCTTCTGCAACGTTTGCGTCAGCGCTCTGTCTGCGACAGTCTCCCAAAAGTTTACATACTCCATTATGCTACTAACGGAGACTGGTAGTGTGTGTATAGAGACCCTTTAGTCATGACATAACAGACGTGGAGACTGCAATTCAGCCAATCCAAGACAATGTCGGCCATCTACCTCAACAACAAGAAGGCTAAACATGAGCTGTCCGTCCACACCAACGAAATAACTTGCTATCTGGACAGGACACTTAGAGGCGGACATCCTTCGTGTAACGTCCGTAGCTCCCGCCTATGTCCCAGCCGGTATGAAAGACGATTGTTACTGGATGCTTACGCCCCACGCCTGTCGAAGATCTACTGATGAATGGAGGCAAGATGACCCCACTCCACCACTACTACTCCACCGCTCCCGGGCTTATACTCGCCTGAACAGGCTAAGAACTAGGGTTGGGTGCTTTCGGTCATTCATCCACCAAGTGGGGAAAATGGTCTGACAGTCTTGAATGACGAAACAACCCGCTGGCTGCTCGGCCGCTGCGCAGACATTTGAACTGGAAACAACATAACGTCCGAACCAAAGAAAAATACTTGTGTAAAAAAAAATTGAAAAGCACCCATTCTGATTTTACGCTCAGGCAGTTGGCGACAAAACAAGCAATTCGTGTCAATGTCATATTATAGTAATTACCACATTGTTTGATGAAGGAATAGGTTTTTTTACCCTAATCGATCGCATACATTTAATTTGCAGCAGATAGAAGAAGTTCTTCTCCAATGTTGTACAGTTTTTTACTTTTTGCAATCACCAAGGAAGCTAAACGAGGCTCTTGTGTACTTTCCGTGACTCACAAACTCACTTTCTATTGATTGTGTTTGTCTTCCCAACGTTCCCTATGTGCAACGAAACAATTGCCAGTCTTTTTTATAGGATCGTGCTTTGCGCTAAGATTTCACCTTGCCGACTAAATTAAGAATCTCACTTGTCCAAATTTCAGTGCAATTCGGACAAAGTGAACGATGTTCAATGCTCTGTGATATGAAATTAAGACTATTGTTGCGCTGCCTTTTATATGCTAGGGGTGTGACAATACGCCAAGACAGCATAGCAGGGGCGATCGCATATTTTCTTCCTCGCGCTCAGGAATTCCAAACACCAAAAGCCAAAACAACCAAGGGTTTGTTAATGCCACATAGACAATTGGAGGTATTTAAGAGGAGGATAGAGAACCGCAGCAGAGTTCCAAGTATTGATGTCGATGAAACAATCTCAAGGTTGTGACGTCACAGGACCATTGCACTTAATAATTTTAGATGCACAGCCACTTGGCACAAAACTCTCTTCTGCATCAACCTTATCTCCATGATTGCCTTCCCACCTTTTTACCCACTTATCCATTTCACATTGTCAGTGTGGTTACCCTTTTTGTTTGTATGTAAACTACATTTCACTGAACCTGTGTAACCAATTTTTGTTGACCTATTTATTAAACTTACAACATATTACCGTCTCTCAAAGAAGTTTTTATATTCACAACAAACCTCATGTTTCATTCTTTTGATTCCTTCACAAATTAACTTCAGTGCGTCTGAGTTCAGGTTGCAGTTGTCAAGATCCATCTTATTGATAGGTTGATTCAACTTTCGCAGAATTTTAGCCAACGCGTGGGCTGCACTGGATGAGATGGGGGTGAAGCTGAAATCAAACTTGCTAGGGAGAAACTTTGCAAGATAATTCTTTTCTTCATTCGAGCACTCTTGTATGTCAGTCAGCAAATCTGAAAAACAAGTAAAACTGTTAGAACTTGCTGGAAGGAAAAATCTTTCTAACACAGATTCATTAACAGTTAATAAAACCAAAACACCTTGCTTGGAGCAACGCTATGCAATCGGCGTGTACTAGCGCAAAGAATGCTCTTGCAAAAGCAACACTTCTGCACCACCCATTACCGACCGTCGAGCTCAAACCGCCTTACGGTCGATGCGTCACAGTCAGCTTTTAATGTTGGAACAGTTTACTGGAAATTGCTGGAGGCCTTTGTCATTTTTTAGCAGACATCTCAGACCGCCGGAAATTAAATTAGCGCCTTTGACAGAGAGTTTTTTGCGTCGAACCTTGCAACTCGACATTTTCGACTGATGTTTAACTTGGTGGCAAGCACAATCAAGGAGCTGACACATTGTCATGGATAACAGTCGCAAGTTTGCAAACAGCTATGGTTTGTCACACCCTTCCTTTCGCACAACTCGCAAGCTAATAACTTCGAAGTTTGTATGGCATGGGCTCAAACAGAAGGTTGGATTATGGGCTAAGCAGTGCACATGCTTGTTAAAATTCCAAAGTTCATACACCGAGCGATCCTCCCTGGCCAATTATCCTTTTATCTCGTTCTCGTTTTGGACCTGTCAACATATACATTGTTGGCCTTCTACCGCCATCTCAAGTCGATACAAACTGGTAGACAGATTTACAAGGTGCCCAATAGCAGTTTTTAGGAAGGAAGCAACAACCCTAACATGTGCCGAAGCTTTTGTTTCAGCTTGGGTGTCCCGTTTCCGGATTCTACTGCATGTTTTGTCCGACCGCGGTTACCCATGTTAAAAATGACAAATACCATTAAATAACCAATCAGTACACCCAAATTCGCATATATCACAAAATATGAATCACACAACTGATACTGAACAGGCCTCTTACCTATCATTTGATATGTAGAAATGCACGTTTTCATAAATTTTATGAACTCGTTGCGAAGCTGTTCAGCTTTGTCTAAAATGTAAAAGACAAGTTGTTTTTAGTTCAGAAAATGTTTTCGACCTGTTTCTCTAACATAAAATTTTTTACACTAGTAAAAACCTGAGCAACAACTATCGCAGCATTTTTTTCATTTTTATTTGTAAAGCTTTTGCAAAAACGTTCATAAATAGCAAACTTTTTAAGCATAAAAATTTGGTACTAACTGTTTCTGTTTTCATCGTCCAGCAAAAGTCCACACACGAAGCGCCGAACCATTGACCAGTGACTTTCATGGACCACCTGATGGATGATTTGGTTGAACATTGGATCGGGCATGATCATGCAGATGTAAGTAGCCGCAAACATCTCCTGCAACATCTGATGTGTAAAATAGAAGATAGCCTTGTCACCTTCGAACAAATTCGGACAGAAAGCTACTTTGATGACGAAGTCCTGTACATTTACATCCTTCAGGCCTGCCTTTTTCAAGTCATCATTTGTAAACACAACGGTTCGACGAACCATTCCGTCATAGGCCATTTTACCAAGAGGTTCCAAAAGTTGTTGGAATGCCGAGCCCTGTTTGTGACTGGAGTGTTCTAACTGAAGTAGAACTTGAGTAAATACCTTTGTTATTGTTTTCATTTGGTTAACATCTCCATGCAAACCAGCAAAAACAACAAACTGCAGAAGCAATGGATTGTGGCAAAGTTAGATCAACTGCGGTGCATTACTGTGCAAGGTTTCCCACAATTTATCAGCTTGCACGCCGGCAAATGCATAAAATAACTTTTGCATACCATCTGTTGGAAGATTACCAACAACCAATGTAACTTTTGGGCGCATGGCTAATGGGATAGAAAGTATTGAGTGGGGCCGAGATGTAAAAATGAGCAAGGATTTTCTGAAAAAATTCTTACAGCAAAGATTTGCTACAAGCTGTCGAATTGGCAAAGGAGTGTCATAAGACACATTGGGAGGGTTTTCCTTGTCCAGCAACCAGGAGCATTGATCATAACCATCAAAAACAAAAACACATTTCTCTTGATTTTTTAAAATCCATTCAAACGCATTGTCTCTAGTTGCCTGATCGATATCTTTAAACGGGAAATCGATTAAAAGTTGGCGAGGAGTGAGAACCAAATCATAACTTAAGTCCATAAATCTGAGAAAAATCACAAAATATTTGGCAAATTTTGACAATCGCTTTGCCAACGTGGTTTTTCCACAACCTGGGGGACCAACTAGAGCAAGAAAACGCAATCCCATCATGGTAGACAACAATTTGTCAAATGGGACAACATTGGAATGTTGCAAATTAGTTTCTTTTTCTTGTGTTGATGGAGCAAATGGCTCCCTATGGGATGGCTCCTTTACTTTGAAGACGTCAGTTTCTGTCAAGATTTGACAGACATCAGGAAGTGCTGACTGATCGACATCTAAACCACGAATTGCAACTTGATCCCCAAGTTTTTCTAACTGGTGCTTTTGGATCACTTCAGCCGATTTTTTTAGAGTTTCATCTGTAAATTTATAAAATTTCTAAGTTAAGTAAACAATTAAACGCTTTACCTACTGGTCGGCAAACATCTACATGTGTTATACAGTTATTCCCAACCATATACCAGTATTACTTCTACACCCAAGCATAATTTGGTGCAAATTACTGTCGAAAACGCCTGCCTCACTTATTGAATACCACCTAAGGGACTTCTCCACGACTCATTTGGGAAATCAATTAGCAATGTAATGTATACGTTACACAAAGTTGGGAATCTCTGGTTCAATAATATTCAGTTGCCATTATGGCCCAAATTCAATTGTTTAAATAAGTGGGAGCTATAAATGACTGAAACGATTAACATAGACACTAATGTCGGAATCGACAGTATAGTCGATACCCTTAGCCAAAGCGGACCACGGTAATCAAACGATAAATAAAAATGTCCAACAGGGCGCAATAAGAAAACTGTGAAACGCATACTACTTTGGTTGAGGGTTCAAATATGACCGGATTATGTTATAATGGAACGAAATAAAACAATGTCAAAATAAATTTTTAAGAGCCCTTAAAATGTTATTTAGCAAATAAGTGCAAATCAGCCCATACTATGAGGTTGGTGGAACCGGCAAACGTTTGTTAACACCAATTTGCGGTAAACCCTGACCAAAACCAAAAAATTCATACACTCTATTTTAACAGTCTTTTCATTTTTGTTTGGGTAGTCTTATTTTCGACTCAGTCCGGACTATCATATTTTGTTTCGAGAGCCTTGTTTCATTCTATTGATTTAAAAATATCCTCTTGGTTTGTCCCATTCCACTTTTACAACCTTTACTTTCAATCCAAGTGTGAACAAGTGTGAACCAAAATTTGTGAAATGGCTATAAATGCACTAACTTGATTTGGGAAACAGACGTGATACGATCGTTGACATGATGCTCCAATGGGTTGTTGGATTCAAATCACCGGCCCCTGTGCACAAGCAAAATTAAAATTACCTAAAGCTATATTTTACTGAACAAAAAGCCCAATAGACATTAGAAAATTGAATGGAGGCTAACTTTCTATGTGCGGAATTTGTAAAACCGAGTTTCCTGTTTCTAATAACGCCAGTTCAGTTGTCACCTGCTGGTCGGGACGATGACGGTAAGGACGTCTGGTGGTCAGCCTGGGTGTTGCCTGGTTGTTCATGGTGATGGTGATGAGTGCTGATGACGACATCCCCAACGTGGAGATTCTTAATTACAAATTTGACAAATATGATTACGTTGATATGCATAATGTCTATTGTATACATTAAACTTACAATTTATCAAATTTTAAGTGTTCCTTTTTCGGTTTATGTCAAAGTTAGATCGAATATTTTGTTATTGATATTTGCTCTATACGTTTACGAAAATTTCGATTATTGGTCTCGATTTACACACTAGTTTCACATAGTTCATAAGACCACAAAACCTGGTGCAAAGTTATGACCCAACAAAGACCAAATTAAACACCCGTCGACCAAAACTAAAAAGTTATGATTTTAATTGTAAATTAACACGCTTAATTACCTCTACATTTTTTATATGATCAGCATGCCCGACGTTACCAGCATGCTCGACGTTATCGGCATTTTGGATCGAAACAGCTTGCTCGAAAGTAACATCTGACTCTGAATCAACTTGCTCGATTGGACTTTCGGGTCTATTTATTGGTTCCGACATCGTTGGCGTTTTCAGTAATGATTTCAGTTTTAACGTAAATTCTACCAGTTTTAATTAACCTGTGTCTTTACTTAACAAAACCTGTATATTAGTGAAAGTATCGTGTTAAATTTGTTCACACAATCGTGTGTAACACTTCAAGACGCTTGAAACTATCCGGAAGGGTTTCTTTCGGTGGTTGGTTTTCCTGTCGAACCTCACCCTCTCTCCCTAGCACGGGTGGTTAGCTTCTAAGGCCCCCTCGACTGGTTCCACCAATTTCCCCCCCCCCCCCACTCTTCTTTTCTTATTGCCGCCAAACACCCTCTCTTCTGTGCTCGCCCCCGAAACGTCTATATAATGCC
>QXVZ01023565.1:1967-23812 GCA_008931825.1 Phallusia fumigata | reverse complement strand
GCAGTTTGTTGTGTTTTACTTTACAAAGTTCAGCTGCGAGACATGATCGCCTTGTTTTTCTCTGCCAGAAACATAATACGTCACTGGGTCGAAGGGGAACTACCTGTTCGGGACGAAAGCTATGACGTCATGATGTGTGTTGGATCTTTCGTTCCAAACCACATCCCAATTACGTCACTTCCGGTACACAATTCGCACCCAAATCGTAATCGCCAACTTGATAGAAGAATATAACCGATCAATTTAATAAATAGCAATCTAGTGGTTGGCGGACTCTATGTCGCCAAATGAGGATAACTGCAGTGTCATTGTCGCAGGAAATGTCTAAATGTGTACGAAAGGGAGGTCTGCTTATCTTTACGACTCGTGTTCAGAGCACTGAGAGTTACAAATCCGTGTTCGACGAGTTGCTGTCAAGCATGGAGAGCACTGGCGCCATCAAGCGGCTGGATTATAACGAGTTTGTCCACTTCGAAAACGTCGAGAAGAAAATTAATTCTGCCGTATACGTTTACGAAAAACTTTAATTAGATAACGCTTCTACTCGCGCTGCTAAATGATGAACCCGATTTGTGAAATATACTCTGGCATTGTGCTATAAGCCTGGAAACATGATTAATTACTGTCTAGCTATGCAACAATCAAAACTGCATTGTAACGTGCACCCCCATTGTCGTGTAACATAAAAAGAAGATGCAGAAGCAGAAATCACATTGAAGTGAAAATATTCACACGCAGTAATATCATGTTGTTTCTGCTTAGGATACGCGATATACAATGTTAAACTACACCACGTTTAGACAATAAACCGGCACATATTGAATGCATACAATGCATGAAACACGACCCATGCCACCGAGTAAAATGGGGTCCGCAACTACTTTGAAGATTTGAAACTCGAAAAAATTTAATCATTGTAGAACCTATTTCGCTTTAAGATGCTTCAGTCACCATAGTGACTACAATTTGTCTGCAGTTTTAGGTAAATTACCTAACTAAAGTAAGTTACAAGCCAAGGGTGTGTCATGGTATGTTTGTCATGTGCTTCCTGCAGATCAACCAATGACGTACATTTACATTTGTTTGCTGATGTGTTATTTAAGTTTTAAAATTACAATTAGAAAAGGTGCCACTGTTTTTTCTGCTTCTACCCGATATAAATAGGCATTGTACAACTTTATGAAAGCTCTTCTGGCATTTGTGCGCACCGACGCTTCGACGTCCTATTTGGTCTCGTCTTTCTTGTCGTAAATAACACTAAAAGCGCAAATACAACGCAACAGGACAAAAAACTCACATTTTTTTCCACCAAAGCCAATAAAAATTGAATCTACGAAAATTATAATAACACTACAGATGAAGCGCACTCGAAACGCATTTGCCCGCATGTGCCTTAGCACATACGAAACTGCATTTGTAAAAGACTGCAGTATTGTACAAAGTTTAGAAACTTTGAATAGTTACCACACGATATGGACAAAGGACATTCCGTGACTTGTTTAGGAAATTAAGGAAATGGTTTCAATATTTCATTTTTTTTAACATAACGTTTCAACAAACGTTCGTTTTCCCGTCGCGGGGTTTAAAAGGGGAATTATTCCATCCCTGGATCGCAGTTTTATTCAGTCAAACTGATGGCGTCCAGAAGCGGTTAAATTTTAATTTGTCAAACATTGCTTTTTTGACACAAAAAGGCGGTAAAAATCTTAAACTCAAGTACAGATGCAAAAACCGGGTATTTATAAGACTGTTTTATGTTCGTGATTAGTAAAGTAACGCAAAATTTGTTTTAATACTGATACAGAAATAACTTTAAGATAACAATATAGCGCTGTTGGCATTGGTTGCTTGTGTTATGCTGATGTGCATTGATACAACAAACGCATGGCGTAGAAGGCGAGGACGTGGACAAAACGCCGACAACAAATTTGGTAAGTTGCTTGATGTTGTGTCAACCAACCTTATAAATGCTTTACTAGACTTTAATAAGAAATTTTAACCAGCTTCGTGCGGTCAAGCGTCTGTTTTACAAACTGTTGTGGAATAAAATTAAAACAAAACTTTGCGTCACCCAACTTGCTGTTGCCATGGCAACTTTGCCCGTCATAACTGACTCCAGAATAGGCTTTGTGACGTCAATCGAATTTCGACTACTTCCTCAGCTAAAACAGGTTTGAATTTCATCAACATTTGTGTTGCAGCATTCTCGGAAGTAGAAGACGTTCTCGAACAACTCGAAACCAACGATTTCAGAGATTTTGAGGACAAGGATGGATACAAGAAAAAAAAATCTTAACAAAATATCGAGGTAAATTCCAAACACATCAAACATGAAAGATGGTTGCGATTGAAATCCTAATTCTTTTCTTTTTAGTGTCATGTGTTATGGAGCTAAAAATTTCACTTGATTTAAATTTAAGAACGGCCGAAAAAAGGGCATTTGGCCCCATTTTAAAATACATAATGTTTAATTTAAAAATTGTTTAAATTGTTTATTAACCTGTTTTTAATTTTGTAGCCGACGCCTGGAAGGAAGCGACTTTCATGGTGTTCGTCATTAAATGTGTTGATTATTATATGTCGCACAGAAAAAAGAAATTATTTTTTGACTCAGATTGTGTTGAGTGTATACAGAAAGTTTTGGGATTTTCAGCAACAACATTGTTTTTTACATCTTATAATCAAAGCGAAGTGTGTGTGACAACGAACTGCAGTAAAATATTAATTCACAAAACCAAAATGCGGGGTCTTAAATTATTTTTTCCTGCAACTACTAACGTGTCGCTCTTGAATAAAATTACAATCGCGTTTGAGGCGGTCGAACCATATACAGAAATAAAAAAACGGGAGTAGTTCTCGGGATTTCCCGGGTTCGAACACCGTGAAAAAAAATTTACTTAAAGCGCTCGACACATAAATTGATTTTTGGGTAAATTTATTATAAGTATCAAGAACATTTTGGCGTTTAGCCTAGGTATTATCCGAAACAAAAGAACTTAAACGTATTGTTGTTCTCGAAGTGAAGGTATAAAATGTTGCGGCTAGAACGAATGTATCAAATCCATTGCAAAGAAGCAACCTGGAAGTTAAAGCAAACTTAGAATTCCATAAAAGTTAATTAACGGATTTTCTAATTACGGCATTGTTTCAAGACAGTGGTAAAAATTGGTGTACACCCATACACCGTTACAACATGTTGTTTGGCACCAGCGTTACAATCTAACTTGACTGTCTGTTACATATGGTAAATAAATTGCGAAGTTTATCATCTTTTGATCGATCTAAAGCGCTGATGCAACATAAAACCGTTTATAACGGATATAAAAGTGATGAGTCAACCACGTTGAGCTTTCATTTTGTTTTAACTTAAAGCCGCCCTGCTTAACTTAAAGCAGTATGTTAAATTGTTCTAAGTTTATTGCAAACAAGATGAAAAAAGTAGTTTTGTGGGCGTTGGTCGCTCGTGGTATACTGATGTGCATTGATACAACAAATGCGTTATTGCGCAGAAGAAGAAGAGTGGGATAACGATTTGAAGATAGCAAACCTAGAAACAGTAAGATATTGTGAATGTAGTTACAAACTTAATTGGCTTGAAATAAAATGGTGGAACATAAAAATATATTGTAAACACACCAACGAAAGATTCTTAACCCTGATGTGTTTGTAAACCTGAAACAAGTTAATAAACCAGCATAGTGCAGTCGAGCGATAAGTATGTTTGTCGTTTGTAAGACGCTTGTTATCAAACCCACAAAGTTGTTTGTTTTTTCTGATGAGATCCAAGTATTTCTCCCTGAGTCGTATTTGACAACAAACTGTGGATTTTTTTATTTGTTGTATGATTCAGATTTTATTGTTTATATTTTGTGTGCTTTTGTTGAAATATTTTCATTGTTTTATGTATTTTCAGCGATTTTGCGACGAGATGAAGTTATTGAGAATGAAGCTGAATATTTTTAGCACGAGTTAAGAAGAGATTAAAATTCATCTCAACAGAATACCAGGAGAATGCAAAATAGAAGAATATTGTAAAGTTGGTTTTACTGACATCGACCTTTGTCTCATGATCCTTAAGTAAAATGATTTTATGCACAAAGGTTACTTTTTCTAAAGATTATTGCAAAACAGAACAATTTCGGCTCTACAAAACATGACCGTGTTTAAGCAAAAATTGCAGCATTTTTGCACAAACGCAGTCTTGCTGCATTGCCTCGAATAATCGAGTCAGCAACGGCGGAATGCGTATCTGGGAAGTGCGTTCTCACCAATAGGGCTATTTAAAAAGTTGGCAACTTGATTGACATTAAATGAGGAATGTCGACACAACTGTCGTTGATAAACCGTTTGGAAAGACACAATATTCGATGCATATGGTCGATCGTATAATGTAAAAGGAAGGACGTTTTAACCATCGTTTATGCACCGAACATATGGGTGCATAGAAGCTGGGAAAATGTGCTTAAAATAATATTTCTTTGCAGAGTTTTGTATCTTTCATGATATTACCGGGTAAACTTTTGTTTATGGTTAAATGACCTCTGCAACGCCATGATTCTAGATTTTGGTTGGTAAATTTGCAAGTATCTAAACATGTATTCTGATTGAAGTACTGACGAAAAACAAAATTTCATTCCGGGTAACAAAATTTCAATCTTGTTCTCTCCAGAGGAATTGAAGGAAATCAGATTTAAATGAAGATCGTTGTCAAAACAGATCAATTAAACTTTCCAAGCTGTCGCATTAAAAACCTAAATGTTTTGACTTGAAATATGTCGCATTAAAGTTAAATCTTTTATTTTCGAGTCTCGTTTTTAGCGTTACTTTCTACGTATATATTGTAAATACCCATTCAAAACAAACCGAATTTTTTTCATTTTACAACTTTAGTTTGTAATCCAAAAGAAATTCATTGACGGGACAAGGGGACAAAATTGATGAAATCATTAAAACGAAAATTATTTAACAAAAAAAACAACAGAATAAACAGTTTACTTTACAAACATTTGCAAAACCTTAGAATTTTGCAAAAACTTTGACAGAACTGCTGAAGCAACAAATATTTGCAGCAAAACTCATGGGATTTGGCGTTTAATCAGGAAACTCAGGAAATCGCTCCAGAAATTTAAGCCTATTTACCGGTTTAATATTTCCGGACCCAACGAATAAATTGCAGCGGGTTTGATTCGGTCTACGCTTGCTGTTCGGCCATCGAGCAGTTAAGAATAAACCGAAAACCGGTTCGAATAATGTTAGTTAGTTCGCCTAATGTAAAGATTAATAATTTTTCGATTTGAACTGAATTTTTTTGGGCGGGATGCAAACCTAATAAAATTGTAGTAACGATTGGTTTCGCTTTGAACTGTTATTGTTGATTTTTAGGGAGATTCAAACCGAGTCAATCAAAGACAAAATCAGGTTTGTTGCAGACAAAATCACAAGATGAACAAAGTAGTGTTGTTGGCATTGATTGCTTGCGTTATGTTGATGTGCATTGATACTGCAGCTTCTCAGTACTATAGAAGAAGATCTGGAGATAGCAACCTTAGAAACGGTAAGATATTGTGAATGTTGTAATTACAAACTTAATTGCACTTAAGTAAATTTGTAGGACATAAAAAGAATTGTAAACATGTTATGGCAATTGCTTAACCCTGATATATTTGTAAAGCTGAAACGAGTCGATTGTGAAATGATTGTTATAAAGCAACAAAGTTGTTTGTTGTATTCTGATGAGATACCTGGGTTTCTGTCTGTAGTCGAACTTTGACAAAAAGTCTGAAATTTTTTATTTTTTTTGTGTTACAGCGCTTTTGCAACGAGATGGCGCTGTTGAAAATCTCGACTCTGTTGAATTTAAACGTTTACCGGACGAATCAAGAAGAGATTAAAAACATCTAAACAAAACACTGAAGTGAATGCCAAATATAGAATAACATTGTAAAGTTTGTTTTACTGACAATAACCTTTCTCTTATGATAATAAAGTAATCTTGCATATTCGTTGGAAAATTCATGAGAATTTGAACATTTATTCTAAATGATCTACTGACATTAAATTAAAATCATTTTATAGGCAGTCAATGTTTTAAAACTCGTTTGGTTTTCCAGGCGAAACTCTGGAAATCAGATTTGAAAGGAGTCCGTCTTCAAAAAAGTTCAATAAAAAATGCCGATATGTTGCGTTAATAAACAGAAATGTTGGCCAACTTGGTGAATGTATTAGGTTGTATCTTTTAAATTCGTCCGTCGTGTTGTAGTATTTCTTTTCACGTATATATTGTAAGTAACAGTTCCAAACAACAGAAACATTAGGTTTACAACTTACAAAAATCAATTACCTAATAGGGATTGAAACAAAAATCAATTAGACGGAAAAGATATTTTGTGCACACCACTTCACATTAAAAATGACAGTCGAATTGGTAAGATATGATTGGCAGGCCGCATGGTTTGCACATGCACGGTGTAACTTACAGACTAGCCCTATACGATTTTAGGGTCTTGTCCAGACTGCTATGAATCGAAAGTTTTGACGTCACACGACAGCAGCTGGGGTTTGCGTTGTTCGTTCAGAATAAACCAACTAAATTTAAACCTAGACCACTACATAACCAGATTACACAACCTAAAAACACAATGACAGGACTTGACAGGCATTACCACCCCTAGAGGAGCAGGCATATTTAAACATTTCTCATTTAAACACGAGAACAATAAATAATATCAAGAAAATACGGAAGGCGTACGAAAACTGGTTGGTGATTTTAAAGGGGAAACGATAAAAAAATATTAGGAACCAGCGTTCAAAGTTAATCAAACCTGTGTTTCTGTTGAATTACTTTTAAGGAACGCAACACGATTTTTAGTTTTGTTGCAAACAAAACAACAAAATGAACAAAGTAGCGTTGTTAACATTGGTTGATTGTGGTATGGTGATTTGTATTGATACAACAAAGACGGGACAAAGTCAGCAACATCCAATAGAAACTTAAAAGCATTTGAAATAAATGTGCCGGCATTCGCCGTTATCGTTCTGAATCTACTTTAGGTACTTCCCCAAATCATTGTCAATACTTGCCGAGTAGTAAACGTACGGTCGAAATAAAGGCTTACTTGACCCCATTTGATTTCGAAATTGTTTATTGTTTTATTTAAAAATTGTTTAATCTGTTTAATTAGCTTTATTTTTTTATTTTTCAGACGAAGCCAGGAAGGAAGATACTTTTATTGTGTTCCTCACTAATGTGCTATTTATTTGATGTCGCACAAATAAACAGAATTTGGTATGTGACTTTGATTGCGTTCAAAGTGTACAGAAAGTTGGGTGGCCTCAGGGTCTTTCGCCACCCCGCTGCTCGAAGAGCGCGAATAAACGAAATTGAACTGAAAATCTTGGGTTTTTCGGCCGCCAAATGGTTTTTTACGTGTTATAGTTAAAGCGAAGTCCAAGTGACATTAAACAAAGTCCAGAACAAGTGTAATGGACAAAATTCAAGTTCGGCGATTTTAATCACTTTTTTTTTCGTGGGAAAATATTATTCTGTAATTACTTGCTCCGCTATGTGTCGCCCTTGAGTAAAAAAATACAATCGGGTTTGGCAACCTTTCACTTCAAGCGCTTGACACATAAACTCAGTTTTGGGTAAATTCAAAAAAATATCAAGATCACGTTTAGTCAAGGTTTTATCCGAAACACAGGAATTGCAACAGATTGTTGCTCACGAAGTCAAGGTTGAAAATGTTGAAAGGATAATGAATTTATCAAATCCATTGCAAAGAACCAAACCGAAAGTTAAAACAAACTTAAATTCATTAAATAACGATTAATGGATTTTCGTAATTACGGCATTGTTTCAAGACAGTAGTAAAAATTGGATTTTTATGCAGTGTTCATCTATACACCGTTAAAACCAGTTGTTCGGCACCAGCGTTACAAACCAAATTGGCTAACTTTTACGTATGGTAATGATTAGTTGTAACGATCTAAAGCGCTGATGCTGCATTAAATCGTCTACAACGGATGTGAAGAGCTGAGTCAACCGCATTCAGCTTTCAATTTGTTTTAACTTAAAGCCGCTAAACGGTTTTCGATTGTTCACAGTTTGTTGCAAACAAAATCATAAGATGAACAAACTATTGGTGTTAGCGTTGGTTGCTTGTGTTATGTTGATGTGCATTGATACAACAAATACGCATTATCTACGAGGACAATGGGATAAGAGCTTCAAAGAATGTTACTTGCTGAAAATCATGTTAACAAATTATGCTTTATTGTGCTTTACACGACGATTTAATTAGGACCCAAACTGTGCATTACCAAGCTTGCTGTTGGCATGGTTACTTTGCGCGTCAAATCGGTTTCCTGAACAGGCTTTGTGACATTAAACAAAGTCTGGTCACTTCTCTGGCTGAGAACTTGCTTGATTAACGTTTATATTTTTTTTCGACTTTTGTGTTACAGCACTCTCGCAACTACAGGACGTTGCAAAAAATCTCGATTTAAGTCATTTCAATCTTCAGTCAAGCTTGCCAACAGAATTTGAGACGGCTTCTAAATGCCTTTGGACGCTGCATATCAGTTTGCAGTTAGTGGTGACTTCGGTTTGCAAAGTGGTGAATGATTGTCACAGCATGAATGTTTTCTAAGAAAAGGAAATGTTTTGACGGAAACTGACTTCGCTTCTGATTTGATTTATCTTGGAGGGAAAACTTGGAGTTGAAGCAAAGAAAAGGGGGAAACAATCTGTCAAAGGTTTTTTTACTTCGTGCCGTCAAGTGCAGCAAGTCTGTTTGTTACAAATAATCTGCCAATAGTTTTAGCAGTTAGCAATGGAATTTTTGCACTCCACAACGGGTTCGAAGCTAATTTCTAGAAGTCAACCAAAATGAGCCTTTGTTGTCTTGGGAAAACGTTTTAAAATTGGGAATTGTTTGTGAATGTCGTTACTAGTTTGAAGTTTGGCCACTTTCTCAGCAGGAATTTGTAAATTTGGTTGATTTAATCTTATATTTATGTCCAATTCTCAAATTCACAGAAAAATTTTCGGACAAACATGAATATGAAAAAATTACAAATTAAAATAATTCCCAAGACCAAGTGTCAATAGAAGGGCAAGCACGTGTCTCAGGAAACTTAGGAAATTACTATTTTATTTTTTCTCTCTACAAGACGCTTCCGCAGCACTTATAGAACGTTCTGAGTTCTGAGAAAAACACAAAACTCTTTTCTCTTGGTAATCTGTACCACATACGCGTCGTACCGTGTAAAACTTTGCAAAAGAATTCTGTTGCACACCTGTTTCTTGATGGCCTAAGCACGTCCTTATTTTTCCAATGGTTGATCCACCTCATATAAATTTAATATTTTTTACAAGTGCAATGAGCACCGATACGTTAATTATCCGGCAAAACGTCAGTCAAGCTTGCTAACTGAATTTGGGACGGCCTTTGAACAGAGCCTTTGGGCGCTGCATATCAGTTTGCAGTTAGTCGTGACTTTATGAATGTTTTCTAAGAAAGGAAATGTTTCGAAGGAATCTGTCGTCGCTTCTGATGTGATTTATCTTGGAGGAAAAACTTGGAGATAAAACTAGTCGTGACTTCGGTTGGCAAAGTAGTAAGTGATTGTCACAGCATGAATGCTATTTCTAAGAAAGGAAATGCTTTGAAGGAAGCTGTCGTCGCTTCTGATGTGAATTTATTTTGGAGGGAAAATTGGAGCTGAAGCAAAGAAAAGGGGGAAACAATCTGTCAAACGTTTTTGCTTCGTGCCGTCAAGTGTAGCAAGTCTGCACTGCACGCTGCGACGTCTAACGGGTTAGAATTGGCATTTTCGCACTTTACAGTGGGTTCAAAGTTAACTTGGTGAAGTCAACCATAATAAGGGTTTTTGTTATCTTGTGGAAACTTTTGGGGGACTTTTTTCTCTGGTTAACTTGGTTTGTTTGTTTGGCTTTAATGTCTTGGGCGGAACAACGCCCGAAAACGTTATGTTGGCAAGTAGTACACTGTTCAGCTACCTTTCTCATTGCAGTTCCGTTGTAACATTTTCATTTTTTAAAGTTGATCACTTCAATTTGCATTAATCCGTCGAGTACACTGGGTTGGAGCAATGCCACTTACGTTTCTTGCTCAGAGAAACACAGGTATAGTCTTTATACCATGTAAAAATTGGCAGAGAAATTACTGTGGTGCATCTGTTCTTCATGCTCCAAGCACGTGCTTTTTTAAATGGTTAATCAACCTCTGGCTTTGATTCATGTACATTTGACGATTTTTGCAAGTAAAATTAGCTCCAATACGTGAAAACTATGTGACAAAGTCTGTTTAGTTTGCAAACAGAATTTAAGACGGCTTCTGACAAAAGCCTCTCGGCGCTGCACATCAGTTTACAGTTGGTCGTGACTTCGGTTTGCAAAGTAGTGAGTGATTGTCACAGCCTGAATGTTTTCCAAGAAAAGGAAATGTTTTGAAGGAAACTGTCTTCGCTTCTGATGTGATTTATCTTGGAGGAAAAACTTGGAGCTGAAGCAAAGAAAAAGCGGAAACAATCTGTCAAACGTTTTTGCTTCGTGCTGTCAAGTGTAGCAAGTCTGTTTGTTACAAATTAACTTCAGATATTTTGAATTACAAACTTGGTTTGCACGACGTTTGTGCAAAACACTTCCTGTCGCAAGGTAAAAAGGGAAGCTATCTAATCCTGGGTCGTAATTTTGTTTGAACGTCAAATTGACACCATCGGATGCACAGTAGCAGATTTTTGGGTAACGTTACGCGGTTGAAGCGAAACTTGCGGTAAAATTCAACACAGAAGTTGATGCACAAACTAGTTAATCACCCAAGCGTTTCATGTTCGCGACTGGAAAAGTAATGCAAGATGTGATTAAGTCTGTTACAGAAATAACTTAAAGATGAAAAGTAGTGTTGTTAGCGTTGGTTGCTTGTGTTATACTGATGTGCATTGATACAACAAACGCGTCGCCCCTTGTGGCTGATACCGGATCTAATAATTGTAAGTTGCATGATGTCGTGTTGACAAACCTTACAAATGTTATTTTGGACATTTAACGACGATTTTTATCTGCTTCATGCGGTCAATCGTGGCAACTTATTTGACAAGTCGTACTAAAAAAACTTACACCATAAATTTGCATCACATAGACTGCTGCGTGCGCCGCCTACCCTGATGTAATTATAATACAATCAAGATCACGGGACTGGATGGTAATTTTCCAGACGAGCCTGGACACAAGAAATAAAAATCTCGATATAAAATTGAGGTAAGTTTTATGAACATAAAAATACCAAAATAAGGATCCGATGTACATTTTTTACCTTATTGTATTGTCGTTGTTTTTTTGTAAATTGTCAAAAAGCTAACGATTCGACGCACACACAAAATTTCGATGTTTCGAATGATTAAACTGATTTCTTGTTTTTTAGGCGAAGTCAGGAAGGCAGAGACTTCGCAGCGTTCGTCAAAGTATGTGCTGATTATTTTTGTCGCATAAATAAACGGAAATAATTGTACGAAAACTGGTTCGTTCTTCCTAAAAATAGTTTGTTTGAAAGTTAGATAATTAAACGGCGATGACCTTATGACATTAAACAAACTACCGCAGAAAAAGGTAACATTCGGGATTCAGTGTCTGTATTTAAAATTTTCTTTGCAGTAAACTGAAAATAGATACTGGCACTGCTAAGTGTCACCGTTAAGCTACACCGCTAAGTGTCACCGAAAAGTTGTTCAGTGTTAACGCGTTTAGTCGAATGTAACATAGCTGAATCGACCAAGAACCATTGAACTGGTTTTCACGGTTGCAAAGCGATAGAGTCGACCACATTCACAACTCACACTTTCTTTTTTAATATATTCTTAGAAACACACATAACTTAGAAACCAACCCAATTGTAATGTAAAAGTATGATTTAACTTGTAAGATTCAAGTTTTAAATTTCCATTAAATTCAGCGTTTTAGCACTCTTGTCACCGAAAACTTCTGGATGAAGATAAATACAAAAAACAAAAATTTCAACAAAGGATCTTTTTGGCTTTTAAATGCATTGATGTTAAAAAATGCCCGAAACACCGCAAATAGTCGAAATCATTGCCGAAATCAAGTGTTGAAAATAAATTACGTGCGCAAGCATTTGCCTCAGCACATTTTCAGGAAACTGGGAAAAGCATTTTCTTTTTCTCTCCGCTAGACAACTTTACTTTTTTGAAGCGGGGTAGACAAGGGGGTGGAAAAGGGGGCCGTGTCCATCCCCAAAATTTCGAAATTGTACTTTCAGGCAGGCTGCCCTTGGGAAAATCTCAGTTTGGCCACTTTCTCAACAGGAATTTGTAAATTTGGTTGATTAAATTTATACTTGTGTCTAATTAAAAAATTCACAGAAACCTTTTTCGGACAAACATGAAACACTTACAAAAAAGCATTTGGTTACAAAAGTATTCAAAATCAAAATGTGACTAAGTGACTCTTGTTTCTTTCATAACGTTATTATCAATGCTGCTAAACCAAGTGTTGATAGACGGGCAAGCACATGTCTTAGCAAATGTTCAGGAAATCAAGGAAATTGGCATTTATTTTTGTTTCTCTCCACAAGACAAGTTGAAGTTGTTTCTTTCTTTTAGAACGCTATTCCAATTCTGGGTGGCAATTCTGTTTTAACGTCAAGTTGCCGGCATTAAATGTACAGTAGCAGTTTATTGTGGCAAAGCGTTTCGAGAGCAATTTAAAGCAGTAAAATTGAACACAAGTGTGAGTGTCGCTGTAGAGCAGAAACTAGAGTAACATTGTCCAACAAGTTCTTATGCTAAGCATTTAGGCGTTTAGCTGGCTGCAGCATATTGTGGAAATAAAACAGGTGACGTTAAGCCGTGCTCAGAAAACTGTATCGCTCAACGTTTAACCGGCCCACACTTTTTGTTTCAAATATTTTCTAGCAACCTGAGTTATTTGGGCAAACAGCGTCTGAAACGACCCAGCAAACAAAAAAGTGCCCACTTTCAACCCAAATATCTCGCGAACCAAACACAGCCGGACAGTCAACTTTGCACACAACATTTTCCAACAAATTCACAGCGAGCAGCACACAAAAGTTATAAACCAACCAAATCTTCATGTAAAATATGGCTCTTTTTCCTATTTAACGTTTACCATGTGAGCCTTGTGCCGTGTGAAAATTTGCAAAATAAAATGATGGTTCACCTGTTTCTTGAAAACCCAAGCACGTGCTTTGCCAAACGTGCACTCGATGTCAAACTGAGTGCTCAGAATATATTTGAAACATAAAGCGTGAGCTGTGAATGTGGTCGATATCGCTTTACAGCCGTGACAACCAATCTATTGCTTCGCGATCAATACAAATTTACGAACACCAGCTAAACGTTTGGTCAGCTAAACGCGTTAACACTGACTACTGAGGATAATAACTCAACGGCGCCACTTAGCGGTCTCAGTGCCTTTTAAATTTTACCTCAAACATCATTTTTAAAATCGACCCCGAATTCCGAGAGTTACTTTAACGTTTTCATGTAGTAGGTAATGCTGGCAACTTGTTATACTCAGGGTTTGCGCCGTTAGATGACACTAACTTATTGTGAAAATACAACCAAAACCGATAAAGTTATTTCCATTTATTTTTCCGAAAAAGACAAATTTTTGTCTGTATTGAATATGCTTCCAGATGTGCCGGTTCGTTCGCCCAAATTTCTCTCGATTTGCCTATAGTTTTTTTACATGTGAGGTTTACCTCCAATTAATTAAGTGAACGGTTAAATCGAGTTGTTTGGCACAAGCGTTACCAACCAACTTGTCTATTTGTTGCTGATAGGCTACGTAAAAAAACTGCGATGAACAAACTTGGCTATCTGTTACATATGTTAAAAACTACAATGTTTGGCGCTTTTTAGCGATCTAAAGTGGCTGGCAAGCATCAAACCGAGTGCAAATATAAAGTGCTGAGTGAACCACATTTAGATTTCACTTCTGTTTTAACTTTAGTTGTTTAGACTGTTTTGGATTGTTCCTAGTTTGTTGCAAACAAAATCACAAGATGAACAAATAGTGTTGTTAGCATTGGTGTTATGTAGATGTACAAGTCCGTTTAGCTGGCAGTAACATATTGAGAAAATAAAACCGGCGACGTAACTAATGTTCAGGAAACTGAATAATCGCGAAACAATGGACTGGCTGTCACGGCTACAATGCGATTGAGTCGAGCACATTGACATTTCACACTTTCTGTTTTGAATCGGCTCTGTTTGGAATCGAACTATTGCTCTTGATTAGTTGCAAAGAAAATCACAAGATGGACAAATTAGTGTTGTTCATATTGGTACCATGGGCTATGATGATGTGCACAAATGCTGCTAACGCATTATCGCGGGGCAGAAGTCGAAGAAATGACGTCAGAATAAAAAAAGGTGAGAGGCTGTTAAAATTTGTTGCAATGCATTTTCAATAATTGGGGGCTGACGACGCTTCGATATTGGATTTGTTGAAATAAAGATTTTGCCTCAATTGGGCGTGTTTTTTTGACATTCTGGGTTTACGAATCTCGATTGTCGAAGTAATTCGATTCAAGTAATTGGTGCAAAAAAGTCCGAGTACATTCTTTAAAAGTCAAGACTTCGAAAAAGCGATTCGAGCCGAAAAAATAAAATATACCTGATTGTACCGATCACAGTACGTGAGGCCAAAAAGAAGCGTCGTGCCGAATCATAGTCGGCTTCCAAGCACTTCCAGTCAGCAAGGCGTGGCTAGAAAAATAAAGCCTGCGGTGGGATTCGAACCCACAACAGGAGCTTATCCGGGGCTCGCGCTCTACCAACTGAGCTACGTAGACTCTATGCCGAAAGTCAAAATCACCGACACTGCTGCCTGCTGCATACTGCACATGTCAGCTTCTGGTAGGGGAACGTCAGATCGGCCATAAATTGTACCAGTAAAAACTTGTAGGGACTTAATACAAACTGCAATGCAACAATTTTTAGTATGGTTTTCATAAATTGGTATAAATTCTTTTAACTTTTAATCAGCGCAAAGTAAAGAAACAAAGTTAGGTTTAAAAGTTCCAAACGCACTCCTTTCTTGGGCGTAAAGGGCACCTCTGAATCCGTTTGAAATGATCTCGCTTTTTATAATCATATTTAGTTGTAAATTTTCAAATAGTTGTATTTTTTGTGTTGCAGTGCCCTCGCAACTTGAAGACTTTGTCGTAAACCTCGATTGGAGTGAAGTTTTTCGGGGCAAAATGGAAAACGAAAAATAAAAGTTCCAACAGAATAATTTCGTGACTGCGACACGATTGCTGGCAAATTTGAAAAAAATTGTTAAAATCTTTGGCATGGCATTTTTGGTAGATTGTTCGCACCTTGACAAACAAAAAAGGGTTTGAAGATCATAGCAAAATTGGCATTTTTTAGTTTGAAACAGGAAGAGGCAAAGTTTAAAAGAAACTTTTTAGAAGTTCGTAAATAAACGTATTTTTATATGTCAGTAATAAACATCGTTGCCTATCCCGAAAGTGATTGGTACAAAATGGATTGATATATTCCACAAATAAACGTTTCCTATTTTGTTAAACACGCTCCTGTTTAAATCATAACGTCTAACCCGTTATGCAACAAGAAATCAACGACGAAAACAATGAATAGAAATCTCATTACAGAGTTGTTGGGTGTGACACTTCGTTGTACATTGACTAAAACTTTAGATCAAACTTTCTGACGCCGCTAAGTGTCGCAATAGAGTACAGTTATCGGCCGAGTTGTTGAATAACCCTAATGCATTTAGTCAAGGAGATTTACACCCGAACCAATCATAATACTTTAAAGTTTGTTGCAAAAAAATACAAGATAAACAAAGTAGTGCTGTTGGCGTTGGTTGCTTGTGTTATGCTGTTGTGCATTGATACAAGAAACGCGTAGAAGGAGAAGAAGGTCAGATTGTGGAAACGATGAGATGTGACTTAATGTTGTAATCAATTTACCAGCGGTAAAATGGATGGACATTAAACCAAATAAGAGATAAATCAACGGAGGCATCATACACACAGACTACTTGCAGACCTGAAGCGGGTTTACAAACCAGCTTCGTGAATTTATCCGACGATTAATTTTATCTTTTGCGGGAAGATTTTTCAGAGCAATTAATTCCAATTCCGAAATAATGTCTGGCCGATATATCTTTCTCTGGTCGTACTTCAAAAAAATGAGCTGAGTAAGCATTTACAGTTTGTTGATAATATTGCATGTGTTTCAGCGCTTTCGCAAGAAGAGGAAACTGTTGAGATTCTCGAGTCTGATGAATCTGAAAGCTTCCGGACGAATTAGGAAGTGAATGAAAACATCTTACAATGAGGTGAATGCAAAACACCGAGTAATATTTAAAAGTGTATTTAACTGGCATTGACAACATGATTTTAGATTTTGTTGGTAAACCCTCACGCAAGTATCTAGGCATTTATTCTGAATCAAATACAGACATAAAATTACGGTCATATCATGGGCAGTTTATAAATTTTAAACTTCTTTTGTTTTTTCCAGGCGAAATTCAGGAAAGCAGATTTTGAAACAGTTCGTCATCAAAAACGCTCAATAAAAATTGCCAATATGTCACAATAATAAACGGAAATGCTGATATCTGTCGTATTACCATCCATTATTCGGCGTCTCGCATTTGAGTTTCTTCGTAACGATTCAAAACAAGCAGAATTTTTTTTCGGTTTATTTGTTTTACAAAGAAAAAAAATTATATAAAAGGTTTGTAACTTAAACTTGTTTAAACTGGAATTAAAGGCATAGAATGAGCTGGCCAACTCGTCTTTGCAAGGATCGACAGGAATTTGTTTATTATATCGACTGGTCGGTAACAAAGTCACATTCCTAACAGGAAGTCATCGACCCGCTAAACAAAAGTTACTGTTGTGACTGTTTTGTTTAGAGTTTTATCGCAAGAGGCAGCAAAGCATATCAGTAACCATCCGGTTGAGGTATATTTTTCTGCTCAGACTTGGATAGGTGGCTGTGATCTATCCCTGCTTCACATGGAACCTTTTCTGCAGATGTTTATCTCCAAATTGGCATACGAGGTGGATGGAAAATCGAGCGTTGAAAGAAAATTCCTATAATTTTGACTGACACTTCAAGTTGACTTGTTTTTTGAGACAAGACAACAGACTGGTCGGTCGCGATGGACGTGTTGGCCATGCACTGTGTACACCAACCATACGACCAGGTTCGAAAACAAAACGTGATCCACGTTTCATACACAGCTTACAGACCGTGGTATGCCCATATCCGATGATTATATCTGCTTCCGAATGAGCCCTATAAGATGGAAGAGTATAGCCCAGTGTGTTGTGACTGGAAGTTTGTATCTCACACGACAGCAGCTGGTGTTCGCATTGTTTGTTCAGAATACACGAACTGAATTTAAACCTAGACCAACATAGGCCTATATCAGATCTCAAAACCGAAAATCAAAAGGACAGAGCCTGCAGCATTGCAACCACAAGACAAGTTTTTAAACACGTAAACATCGGGTGGTGCTTTTTAGAACAAATTAAGAAGAGGAACTTCTTTTTTTTCATGCAATAAAAGTTTAATGCGCTCAAACATCTGTTAGTTATTCAAACCAAACCAAAGAGAAAACCATTATATGGGTTCGCCCAGTGTCCGGCTCTTGAGACTCGTATTTTCGTTAGGATATTGTCTTCACATTTTAATGAAGATCACTGTAAATGGCGTGAAATAAATTTCCCTTGGTTTTCGCACCAAATGCCTGTTATTAGTTCTTTGAGGTATTTGGAAGCTATATCCCCATTGAAGTGTAACCCAATATGTAACCAGTTTTGTTGTAAACGAAATTACAAGATGAACAAAGTAGTGCTGTTGGCATTGGTTGCTTGTGTTATGCTGATACACGTTGATACAACAACTGCGTGGAAGCGGCGTAGAAGAAGGGGAGACAGTAAACTAAGAAACGGTAATATGTGACTTAATGTTGTAATCGATTAGCAAGCGATCAAAGGGATGGACATTAAACTGGTTCTTTTGCACCCAGATTGTTTGAACACCTAAAGCGGGTTTATAAACCAGCTTCATGCATTCATTCGACGAGTATAAGATTTTAATAAGGCAACGCAGTAATAATCCCAATTCCGAAAAATGTCTGCCACATATATCTCTTTCTCTAGCCTTACTTGGTAAAAACGAGCTGTGGTAATATTTACATTTGAATGATAAATTTGTTTGCGTCAGGGCTCTCACAACTGGAGGGAGCTGATGAAAATCTCCTGTCCAATGAATCTGAAAGTTTTGCGGACGAAGTTGAAGGAGATTAAAAAACATCTCACCATTAGGTGACTACAAAATACAGGATAATATTTTAAAGTGTGTTTAACTGGAATTGACAACTAGATTTTAGATTTCGGTCGGTGAAGTACAATGCAAGTATTGAAACATTTATGCTTAACATAATACTGACATTAAGTTGTTAAATTACCATAGACATTTTGTGATGTTAAAACTATTTTGTTCTTTCCAGGCGAAACTCAAAAGGCATATTCAAATGGAGTTCGTCATCAAATTACTCAATAAAAATTGCCGATGTGTTATTTGTCCCATTACCTTATTAATACAATCTGGATTACATGCCTCGGTATGCCCATGTACAATGTTTACATTTACAACGACATTCTGACTAGGCTTGTAAGATGGAAAAGTCTTTTCCAGTGTGCTATGACTCGAAAGTTTGGGTCTCACACAACAACAGCTGGGGTTAGTATTGTTCCTTCACAATAGAAGTTCTCATATAAATGTTTATGTTTACTTTGAGACTTGCGCTGTAAGATTGAAGTTAAGTTTATTTCGCTTGTTGAAAGAAAACGTAGCGACACAATTGCATTGGCGAATCAATCACCAGGCCGGAAATAGCTGCGTTAAAACGTTATGAGGCGCAAAAATGTTAAGGGCACAGTTGGTGGATCAAGGTCAAACGCGCTGCAGCTACACCGTAATTACAAGGCGTTATGTGGCGGGGGCTCACAAGAGAGTGAGTTTGGCGCATTATGAGAAACACGATTGGGGGATGACGTTGGTGGGACCAACCGAGGGGGCTTCATAATCTAACCACCTGTGCTAAGGAAAGAGGGTGGGATTCGACAGGAAAACAAACCACCGAAAGAAACCCTTTAAAGAAAAAGTCCATGTACCTGGCCTACCGTGTTGTGACTTACTCGTTTAAACTTCATGCAACGCTAAATAGCGAACGTATTGTTTGTTTAGAATCGCCAACCTAAATTGTGGCTTCATCACCACAAGCAATACACCTGTAGTGGTTTTAACAACTATAGCAGCGAGCATGCTTTAAAAGGAAAAAAAATTTTTTAGCAGATGACTTTTTCACAACAAAATACCAGACGAGAGCAATATTTTCTTCTCTCACAAAAACTTACTACGGTCCTAAGCCTAGGATTCTAATTGACCTGTGACGCTCGACCCAAATACAGACTAGATAAAAACTGATAGGGATTCGTGTTCGAACCCTGTCAAAAGAAATATTAAACCAAAAGTAATGCACAAGCGAAGCATGCAGTGAGTGCACAGAGAAATCATAACAATTAGATAATCTGGAAATAATTAGTTTAGTTTATTTGCGCACTGGTCCACCTATAAAGAAATACTTCACTTATCATGAACAACTTTTCTAAGGTAAAAGGTTGAATTTCCTCCCTGGTTCGGAACGTACTATCCTATAGGTAATCCGCTGATTGGGAGTATAATGTGGCGCACCTGTACGCTCAATTCTTGCCAGTGCTTACAAGTCAGCAAGTTGAGCGCAAAATGAAAATTACAGCCAGGTAATGTTAGCGAATGCAGTGGAGGGCAGAAAAAAAAACATGTGAAGAACAACCGCTGATCTCAGTTTTTAAATATTTGGAAGTCCTAAAGGCTTGATCTCGTTGTTGCACAGGTTTCATTTACTGACTTACTTCGTCTCCATGTGAAATCAAACATAACAGCACCCGACAACGATATTACACGTGTTCCCGGACATTGCACAGATTGGAGAATGTTATGACCACATAACAATAAAACAAAGGTTAACACCGTAATTATCTGAAGTGTAAAAACCCTATGAAGAAATAATAATTTTAAAGCAAGTTTGCCAAGTTTTCATGTGGCATATGTGGTCTTCCAAGCCAACTTGCACATCGATGTCTAACACTTCCTTTCACATGGTTAACATTAACGGGTGTTACACCATCGCATTTGTACGTTGGAAACGTGCTTTGGCAACGTAATGTTTCGTAAAGCCGAAAGAACGAGACGTTGTGACAGAATTCCTGGACCTTTTCAAAGCCCTGTATTTCCGCTTGTTTTGGCTCGTGATAATCGTTATTTAACCCTGAGATTATGTATACTTGCTGCAAGAGGTTCCTCGTCACCTACAGGAACGCCAAACCTGTTGGGATTCGAACCCACGCCGTCTCTTTTATTCGGGACTGGCGTTCTGCCAACTCAACCCCACAGGTTATATGTCCAAGAAGCTCGGGCAACAGTTTTTTCGGAATTAGTTTGTTAAAAAAAACAAGGGTAAATTTAATCTTCAAAAGTTGCAAAGGAACAAACGATAGAAAAACGACTGAGCATCTCTGCTATAAGTGATTACTTGCGATTGTGTTTAAACAGTCAAACACACAAGAGCAGCTGGTTGTAACTCTCAATTCATTGAGGCCTGAAAACAACAGATCGTCTGGGATTCGAACTCACAACTTTACCGTTTCCGGCGCTGCCACTTGCACAATAAGCTAAACTGATGGTGTCCCACGACAAAACTCTTTGTTTCATCTGCATTCAAGCGGCGAACCAACCAGATTTGTACCTGTTCAATTGAGCAGGTTAGACTAAGTTTGGTCTTGGCATGATACTTACTCTCATATAGAGCCAATTGCAACTATTTGTATTTCCAATTGCAAATAGACAAACGACAGAGGAAACAAACCAATTTCCTCTGCTAGTCATTTTGAGCAAGATCCCTTTCCGAAGTCAACAAATCCATGTGCGTGGCAGAACCGAGTTTTGATTTTGACCAAAGAGAACTATCGGCAAGAATTCCTCCACGTATTGGTGGGCTTAATTGCGGACTTGATGACAAAACATGTTGATGATGACCCGATGCTTTGATTGCTGATAGTGACTGTAAAAAATATTAAGTATTTTCACAAAATGTCAAGTATGGTATTGCCACACTTTATTAATACTACGAAAACGTAAACACTAAAAAAGCATGAAAATGAAGCGAATATTTTTGTGTTATTTCTTTACAACTGCGAAACTTCTATGCACTAAGTTTCGAGTAAAATAGACAGGTCAAATGATGTAAAGTGTATGCCAGGTGCAAGTGCGCATACAATTGTGGGATCCGCCCTAAAGCCCAACGATAACAACACTCTCATATGTATAAGCACCGAAGTGCAAGATTGAGGTTGTTGTTGATTTCAATAGAGAACTAGAAGGGTGGCTTAGCATATATAGACATTCTACATACACTATTACCCGATATTAAAAGAGGATATATTCCACACATTATATTACATTGGGTCTTATAGTTACCTGGCTATCTATGACATTATTGTTTCTGCTGGCAGAAACGCATGGGTCCCCACACATGCAAAGTTCTACATATTGCGTTTTTCAGAAAACATGTCAAGGCTATAGACATAAACAAAGCAATCAGTGCACCACAAAGACATGTTCTACAAACTGTCCAAGTTACATCAAGTTTGGACATTGTTTAATAATATTACACATTTTAGGGGGCTAGTGGG
>QXVZ01023563.1:0-16320 GCA_008931825.1 Phallusia fumigata | reverse complement strand
AAAGAATGCTGTTTAAAAAAGTCACAATCAACCTGCACTCTTACCAGTCATAACTATCATGTACATGGGAATAATCTTAAGCGCTCCAGCAACGATGCAACCAGCTTTCGCGTGTTTCGGGGATTTTGCTGCCAATGCCCGCTGCACAATCACCTGAAAAACAGAAGAATTAACCCTGGATGAATCCTCATTAAATCCCAGCTCCCACCTGATCCGTGCACCAGTACCAAGATCCCAGAAGGTAGATGCCAAGTATCATCCCGGGCCACGGAAGGTCAGAGGTCATCGGGTCACGAAAGATGTGGAAGGAGTCCGACCTCGGAATTCCGCAAGAGGTGCTGTTTCCCGATCGTATGATTTCTATGGTTGTACTCGGTATGGCTTCCATGTATTTGACCTTTAGGTTTTCGTAACCGCCGATCCTAATGAAACCTAATCAGAAAAAAATCGGTAAACTGTTTGTTTTCTGTGTCCGAAAAAAGGAAAACTTCTTTTAGATGTTTTTTTGACAATCATCATTTTTGTCGTTTTTATACTTTTAAGGCGCTGCTTACTAGCTCAAAGCAATGCCAAGACTACAAAAACGTATTTGGGTTGTCAATTGTATAAAACCCTGGCGTTTTAAACTGAATATTTAAGTTTTTATCCTCACTCATGATCATCAGTAGTATTCCCCCGAACAGCATCACAACAGTTTGCATTGTATCTGTGTAAATTACAGCCTTAAGTCCCCCCAGGATCGTATAGATTGCTGTCACAACCAGAAGAGAAACTGTAAAACAAAGGCNCCCGAACAGCATCACAACAGTTTGCATTGTATCTGTGTAAATTACAGCCTTAAGTCCCCCCAGGATCGTATAGATTGCTGTCACAACCAGAAGAGAAACTGTAAAACAAAGGCAGAACAGTTTGTGAAGATACTGACGGTATCAAAATTTTTGGTGGAATATACAACATAAGTACTACGAATGATTGGCTTGTCTGGCAAAATTTACTGGAGCAAGGTTATTATTAGTATTTCCAACCTTCAAGTAGCCTAAATGTAAATAACAACGCCACGAACGGATACAGTTAACCGGTTTAGAAAGTGGAAACCTGTCTGATATTTCTAACCATTCCCCGCATCGGTATTTCTGAAGTCGACTTACCTATAGCAAGATACATGTTGATGTTGAAAGCTTGCTGGATGAAAAGCGCACCGGCGTATAGATCGACCGCGATCTTGGTGAGGACGTACAAAGCGAGGGAAATAACCGAAAGCGTTACTCGCAACCTAGCACCCCCGAATCTCCGATGTAAGTATTCCGGCATTGTGTATACCTGTGTGAGTTAAAATGATCGATAAATGCGATTTTTTCCGAAATCAGGACGAAATATGGTGTCATTTGCTACTTTTTTAGCGAAACTGCCATGGAGCATAGGTAGACTCAATATGAGCCTAACTCAAGAATAAAAGATGTTGCCCTAAAATTGTTTTAAATTAAACTGCAATGAGGCAGGTAGCTCGACGGTGGAGTCATTGTGAGCTCAACGCATTCAGGCATTGTTCCGCACACCGCGGAAAACCAACCAACCTTGCATGCAGTGTAGATTGGCAGGAACATCCACCCAAGCTGGACGATCTGATAGGGCGCGATCCATTCAAACGAGCCAATAGCAATCCCTCCCGCCGCCCCGGCACCGGCTAAGCCAANCACAACCAGAAGAGAAACTGTAAAACAAAGGCCGAATAGTTTGTTAAGATACTGACGGTACCAACATTTTTTAGTGAAATATATAACATATAATTTTTTTAAGTACTAAGAATCATAGGCTTGTGTAGCAAAATTTACAGGAGCATGGTTATTATATCCAACCTTTGTAAATAACAACGCCACGCACGGATACAGTTAACCGGTTTAGAAAGTGGAAACCTGTCTGATATTTCTAACCATTCCCCGCATCGGTATTTCTGAAGTCAACTTACCTATAGCAAGATACATGTTGATGTTGAAAGCTTGCTGGATGAAAAGTGCACCGGCGTATAGATCGACCGCGATCTTGGTGAGGACGTACAAAGCGAGGGAAATAACCGAAAGTGTTACTCGCAACCTAGCTCCCCCGAATCTCCGATGTAAGTATTCAGGCATTGTGTAAACCTGTGTGTGTTTAAATGATCGATAAATGCGATTTTTTTCGAAATTAGGCCGAAATATGGTGTTATTTGCTAGTTTTTTTAGCGAAACTGCCATGGAGCATAGGTAGACTCAATATGAGCCTAACTCAAGAATAAAAGATGTTGCCCTAAAATTGAACTGCAATGAGGCAGGTAGCTCGACGAAGGAGCCATTGTGAGCATATCGCATTCAGGCCTTGTTCCGCACACCGCGGAAAACCAACCAACCTTGCATGCAGTGTAGATTGGCAGGAACATCCACCCAAGCTGGATGATCTGATAGGGCGCGATCCATTCAAACGAACCAATAGCAATCCCTCCCGCCGCCCCGGCACCGGCTAAGCCAATAAAATGTCCGCTACCGATGTTGGATGCGAACAGAGACGCCCCAACCGGGAGCCATGCCATGTGTTTGCCGGCAAGGAAATAATTCTTCACTGTGTTTCCGGTTCTGCCGCAAGATGCCTGGACAACAACGTACAAGTTCAAAGCATTAATTTTCGACGGCTGCCTGCGAGAAGCTCGTTGCTAACCGCTTACAGCGTCCATGAAAGGTAGCAGTTACGTTTAAGGCGAAAAAATCTTTTAAGATGGCACACTCCCATTTGGGATGCCTAATTCTAGCAAACTTATTTGAAAAACCAAAACTGAGCCTAAATAATGTTTTATTTATCTTCAACAAATGCCCATTTAATGAATATATAAAAGATTATGTCGAAATAAACCAGTATTCAACATACGCGAACATTTCATTTAAACAGTCCTTGGATCATGGGCCTTTTATTTGCTCTCGGGTCCCCAGAACAGTGTACCTGCTTGAACCCCCTCTCTGGTAACGCTATAATGATTGCTTACCCATATTCCAACTGCAAATGTCAAAACCATATACGTCACAACGATGACGACATCAACTATTCCAAACGTTGCCTGTTCTGCTTGCGTTGTTGGTACGTCACTGGTTGTCATGGAAAATTCGTTTGTTTCCATGCCAACTGAAGTTTGCATTGCTGTTGTCATTTTGCTGCAAGCTGAACATCGAAGTTATGGTTGCTTTGTTTAGTGGCTACCACCAGTACAGGGGTCTCGAACTATACTCAACAATCCTGAAAACAAAATCCTTGTATTAAATCATGAAAACTGTTTCAAAATCTTGTTAGTAAAGGGCTCATGGTAAAAATACTATATTCTTATTGATAATATTTAAACCTCTCTTTAGATTTGCTGATGCGACTAAAAAACAGAGCAAGTGTTCACTTGTGCAGGTGCAGCAAGACTCCGGAAAGCAGGTTATGCTTACAAGGGTTAGGGGAACTAAATTTGTGTTTGCTGAGATAAACTCGCCGCATAGAGCAAGCGCTTGTACCATGTTATCTACATGTGTTGTGATATCTAAAACCAGCACACTTGAAATGCAGGGCAGGATGTAAGGTGTTGTACTTGGTTAATGATTAAATCATTTTCTTGCGGCGTCTCTTTAAATCAATCAAGCCGTTGCCGCAAGCCATTTGGTTATTCGAAGTTTTTTGACCACAGAAATGCAAGATGTGACGAGTGCTAAATTTACCGCAAACCTTGTTGTACATGCCGCGAGGACAATTATTGCCGTAGAGGCATGTCAGTATCTCCTGGTCAAAAACACAAACTTTGCAATATACAAGAAAATAGTTAGACATCACTATATTCGCGGAGTGTTGGTCCAACTGAATCACACCAGTATTTGCAATTTATAAATCCTCTTTCAATAGGAAGATACAAGCCAGTACTTGTGTAAAAAACATATTCTACGTTTCGAAAAACGCTGCTGTCATCATCAGGATTCTATCAGGATCTTCCTGTAGAGAATATTGAAAACCGTGAATTGTCTACCTAAATCCTCTTTCTGTGAAAACGTCCGTCTAGCATCTAAAGACTCATATCTTCCTCATCAGCTTAACTTAAAGTGCAGAAAATTCTTATTAAGCTCGACCTTATGAGTTTCTGCTCCATCATCTATCGCCTGGTCTTCTAAAGCAGAACTAAATGTTTTGTTATCCAAAAAACAAAAGGACACCCGCTGTCCAGTTAACAAGCTGCAGGACCTTCGATGGCTGCAACCGATTCCACAGAAATCGCCGCACAAGATTATTTTGGACCTATTCGGAAACGGATTTCAAATCCTATTGCTTCCGTTTCAACACATTTTGCCTGGGTTCCTTCCCAACACTGACCAGACCTTGCATAACGTATTCATTGCTTCCAATTTGCTCTTGCGTTGTATTATCCCATACAATTACATGCTCTCTCGCCCAAATAGAATAAGATAATTTCAGAATGCAATTTCAAATGCAGCATTCCTAATCCATTTGCCTTCACTTTTCGTGTGATATTCCGACATTCTGGAAAACCATACTTAAGTCACGTGATTGCGCAACAAAATGTTTCATAATCTTTTTCAAAACCGTGTGGACAGTGGCGTTGTGATGTTGTACTGTAGCTTTGAAATTTGAACCCCCATTTTTATACAATTTGACTTAATAACTTACGAAGGGCGATATTATGCAAAAAGAAAAAAAAAACGTTTCAATAAAAATAAATTTTAATTTTGTCACGCATCACCCATTTCTGAGTTTTTATTTTTGTCATAAAATCAAACCAAAACGTAAAAATTACTAATGTCAAAAAGAGAATACCCCCCAAAACTCGGAAAAATATTTTTGCACGTGGTCCAGTGAAAACAAATAACGTGGTTACGAAAATACGTAACAACATACGTAACACTGTCCTATTATTGTCGTTCATGACGTAATAGAAGTGACTCGCTAGGATAAACAGCTGGTAGTGTTTGTCACGTTTTTGTCGAAACGCGTTTTGATGACAAGGTTGTTTTTTCATTTTTCGTATTTTATTGGTAGTTTACGCTGCTTTGTCGTGTATTAGAAAAGTGTGGTAATGTTGTTTAGTTGTTTGCTTATGGTTATTTAATGTTATGGACCATGTTAATTCGGTTTGTGATTCTTTCTCATTTGTAAGAAATTGTTTTTATGTATCAATGTACATGTAGTTTGGTGAAATACCAGATAAATAAGTGTAAAATTTAGAATACTTGTGTTTCAAACATGTTCCTACAATGGTGCAAGCAATGTGTATGTTTCTGGCCTTTAACAAAACTAAAATACAGGACCTCCTGTCTTGTTCAAATAACCCCCTCATTTTCCCAATTGTTACAAATTTTGTGGAAGACTTTCAAATTTTGGCAATAAGCCCTTTGTCCTCCATCTCATTTTAAGAAAAAACGGTTTACGATTTACAAAAGAGAAAATTCTTAGATTTTAACTTTTAAGTATTACGACAGATTTTTTGTTACTGTCTGTTTGGATTATAAAGAGAAATGACATGTTAAGTTTATGTGTTTTAGTTTGTTTTGTTGTTGTTTCAAAAGTTTTTGAAAACTTTTTCATCACAGATGAATCGGATTCTAGAATTGCATTTTCCCAAACCTTCTAAAATAAATTTCTTAAATTTGATGTGTAGAAATATTTGATGCCTAAAAACAAACCCAAGAAGTCGAAAGGGCGTGGGTTCAAAACCAGGGCCGAACAGCTGCAAGGTTCGAACTCCTTCAATAATTTTTACAAATAGGTTAAACAAAACTGTCAGAGAACTTATATATAGCAAATACATTGTGATGCAAACATTTCAACAATAGCTGTTGTCATCATCAGTGCAAATCATCGTTGTCATTGTACCTACTCTTAAGTCCATGTCTTCTGTTTCTAACATTTACAGTGTCATGTTGTTGTTTTTATTGGTACCAGTTTGTGTTTTTTGTATTTCTGCATAATTTAAATCAATTTTATTCCAGCTGGTGAAAGTGCATCCCAGTCGCAAGATGAGGAAACACTTAGTGATGCAAGCAGTGTAGCAACAGCCGCCAGTGATTACCATGACGATATAACAAATGGAGGTAGATGTATAAATGAATGTTGCCACTAAAGTTGTGTATTAAGTATTGTCAGCATGAAAATCAATCCATGAACACATTTATTTTTGGGATCTGTCCTGAAGATTTTATGCAGACCAATCATAATGACACACTTGTATTCACCGTATGCCAAGCTATAAACACTCAACATGTTATTGCTTACAAAAACAATCGATGACATGAATTAAATAATCTTTAAAATATTTTTTAACATACAGAAAATGCAGTTGAAGGATCAACCCTTGAGGACACAGAATTAAAGTTAAAAGAAGTTATAGAAGGCTTGACAGAAAAAAATGCAAAGCACAGGTAAATGAGAGAACTTCTGAACTTTCTAAGACAGAATGATAGATACTTTTTTGAACAATCTTGTTGGTTTTCTTCTGTACGTAATAAATCATATCTTTATGTTATAATACTCAATGTTAAAGGAGACATGTTTGTGGCTTGTAGACAAAATTGTCTGATTGAAATTCGGAAGGCATTTGCTTCGCAATGGCTCGTTGCTTTCCTTGAGAATTATCAAGAAACCCTTTTGGATTACATGGAAAAATGTCTCCGAAAAGGTTTGTTGCAAGTTGTATGTTAAATGTTGTAACACCTGTGGAAGTTGAACTAACAACAAACCAAACTAACTTATATGTTGGCAGTTTGATTTTATATCAAAGCATTTTGGTGTGAGTTACATCAACTTTAAAGTAGTTGTTTATTTCGTTTTTGCAAGTTGTACATGTAAACACACATGTGTTTTCATCCACTATACAAACTTGTGTGATTCATTGTTGTTGCATAATTGTGTCATTATGATATCACAGGCAAAGGAGAGGAACAGTCTTTGGCCGCTGATGCATTGGCTGTTGTCGGAACACAAGTTGTGGCATGCGGGGAAGGCGAAAGACTTTTTCTGCAGTTTAAGTCTATTTTAATTGTCATCATATCTGACAAGTCGGCTTCTACCGTCGCCAGAACTAATGTAAGTTACCAGCTTTTGCAAAGTTTATATTGTCACATCAGAACATAACAACATAAAAACAAGGATATTTATTTGTTCACAGTGTTGCAGAACTTTGGGGTTGCTTACGTTTATGGCTGTCGATGATGTTGAACAAATCTACTCATGTATGTCTGCATTTGAGGCTGTTTTTCGTCTGTCGTATTTGAAAGGAGACAAAAGTGTTCCATCTGTTTCTCCGCTTGTTTCTGATCTCCATATGAGTGCGCTGTCTGCGTGGAGTCTACTGTTATCAGTTGTGCCATGGTCGAAAGTTGTCGAAAGCGCAGAAAGGTAAACATTTGCTGTGACTTGCTAAAGGCAAAAAATAGTTTTTAGTGTCTGTTACATAGAAATTCTATAAGTAACATAAACACTAAACATTAAATTATTCTGAAGCTAATATTTAGCCCTGTCTAAATCTGTAGTCATATTATATGCTTTTTGAAAAACTGCTGTAAAAAAGTGGAATATGAACCTAAATGTTGCTTTTTTTCCAGTCATCTATGCAAACTTCCTGAACTTTTGACGAGCAATAATGTCATGCTACGAATCACTGCTGGTGAAACTATTGCACTCTTCTATGAAATATACAGAACTGAAGACTCAGAGGTAACTTAGAAGATAAAACTCTTTACTCATTAGAAACAGAAAGCCCAGACAGAATTCTTTGACAACTACTGTATCCTATTTTGTTAAACCAAGATTTATTTTTGGCAGAGATTAGTTCGTCGCTTGTTGAATGTCCACGACCTAACAGAGGATCTTCATTTACTGGCCACAGACAGTAGTAAACACAGAGCAAAAAAAGATAGACGACAGCAACGATCAAGTTTCAGAGATATTCTTCGAGCTGTTGAGGTAAACTGTTATTGAAGTTGTTTGCTAGTTGTGCAAAGTTGACTAAAGTTGTGTCGTACAGGGTTTGTGTATCTTGATAATTGTTCTCTGTTAAAAACGGTTGAAGCCATTTATTTTTTAAGCTTACTTAAAAAGCTACTTTTGAAAAATGTCCAAACATTTGTCGCTGTGTAGAATGGCAATACTCCTGAAGACAGCATAAAATTTGGGAGCGAGATTCTCTATATTTGTTCCTGGACGGGAAAAAGGCAATACTCTGCTGTCAAGGATACTTTGTCAACTGGAATGAACTTTCATTTAAAGGTGAATTTCGATTTTTAGAGCCCACTTTTAAAAAACAAAGATTTTTTGCCTGTTCAATTTGTTTACTTTCACAAAATGTAATTATTGTCAACAATAGATTTCCTAATTTATGACTAACCACACATTGTAAGTACTTACAAGGCAAGATATCAAAAAGGTAATGTTTAAATGATGTTTTTTAGGAAAACCCACTGTTACGAGATATATTCGAGCTTGGACCACCATTGCTTGATGCAGAAGCTGGTCGAATGAATCGTGGTTCGCATTTTGAACGGGTGAGTGTTTGCTACAAAACATTCTTAAACTTACTACAAATACTTTGTCTTAACAACAGCAGTTAACATTCTTTTACATTTTTAAAGCAATATATGAATTTTGTTCCTACTTTCACCGTTGATGAATGCAAATATACTTTTCTTTCCAGACAATGTATTTTAACCAACACTTGTGAATTCTGTGTTACTCTTTCAAAAATTATATACCGATGGTTTAACTTAAACGATTTGTTATAACTTTTCCATGTATGTTTTACAGCATCTATACAACCAAGCGATATTCAAGGCGCGTAGCATCGTGCGTGGAAGGCAACGGGATAAGCGTGTCGGTTTCAGTGCTTGATTCTTTCACCACTTTTAGAAATTAGGTAATTTCAGTACTAGTGTTGTTTTCATGTCTCTACGCTTCAGTTTATTTGTATGCACTCAATAATGTAAGTATGGAGTTTTTGGTCTTGTATCCCTTTGTGTTTAAGATAGGCAAGCTCTTGTTTTAAACAACCCAGCATCTAAACTGTAAGTGTTTGCTGTATTTTATAGTTATTTCCATGCCGTGTACTTATACTTAAAAATAATAAGCCAGTTTCACAGCAACGTCAGGTTCAACTGAAAAAGTTTATATTTGCTGCCAAAGTTAGTTATTTACAGTTCACAGAACTTGAATAAAAGAGTCATGCAATTTGTAAGTTGGGAATTTTGCTCACTCGATGCTTTTGTTTATTTTCTACCTGGTATCAGGTTGGTGTCCTTTTGCAAATTCCACCCAACCCACTGCTTGTTAAATCAGCAACTTTCTTAACCTATGCAGAAGTCATTCTGTCCCTTTTCATGGATTATTTGTTGTGTGCCCTCAAAAATTATGTTCCACACAAGAGTAGGAAAGAAATTGTTGCGTTTTGTTGTGCAAAATAATTAAGTTGTGACATTTTTGGTGACAATATTTGTGGCATTGTTGGTGTTTTCTGGACAATAGATTCAAATAATGGTGATTTTCGAGTCAGTGCTATAGTTTGTCTGCAATTGCCTAACTGGCATGATGACTTTCAATGCATTTCTACACTACACACATTACAACCAAACTGTTATATAGTCACTAGTTGTGGATTAACCAGGCTCAAACAAGCTGCCAACAGTCAAGACTCAAACTAACATCTGTCAGAGTTTCATTTAACTAAGATAAGTGGTTCATTATCTATCCAAGTTAACTTCATTGGAACTGGTGTAACACCCTATTCGTACAAACTTTTCAAATGTAGTGCATGCAAGCATGGCAAAGGTTTTCCTCTCAAAGCTAGTGGGTTAACTGAATGGGGGATAAAACGAAATTGATGACACCAACATCACCATATCTACCAGCTGTTAAAGTTTTAATCTAATACACAGTAAAAACAATATGTGCCCCTTTTAGAAAATATCAAAGCAGTAGCACAAGACAGTCTTGGAAAAATGAATTTATTGAAGTGAGAGTAGTGACCCAAACTTTCAACACAAAATAAATGTTTGCAGGCATAATGGATTTGCAGTAGTCGACCAATCGAGTCCAGCTAATGTATGTACAAAACAAGCCCACTAGTTTGTACATGGGGGCAGTTAGTTACGTTTGCACATCCAGCTGCTTGCATCGGCAATTACAAGACATTTGACGCTGAAATTAGCACAATATTGTTGAGAATAAGAACATTACATCGCAAACTTTAATCTGCATTGTTTGGGGTGGGACTGCGAGATGGACTTTTGCGATCACCGTTGCGGTCTTCGGGTGTTCTGGATCTGAAAAATACACAAAGTATTCCCTAAAAATGTGCAGCGTTGGTTTTACTAACACAATGAAACATCTACTTTTATATGTTACCAAAATCCAAACACAAAGGAACTGAAATCATCTCTAATGCAAGAAGATGTAATTATTAAGCTTGGGATCTCGAAAACTTTCCAAGCATTGTATCCTAAGTAAGATTATTTATTGTCACACAAGGATTTTTTACCTAGATCTAGAGCTCTTTCTGTCTCCGTTAATGCTGCTGTGGTGCGACCTTGAACGAGATCGTGACCTTGAGTGTGAACGGGAACGAGATCGACTGCGGGATCTATACACAAAACATCCTTTGTTACATTTCCAAATTCTGCGCACACAATTTTCTAAAAATAGTTTTTAAGTACAAACCTTGAACGTGATCGAGGGCTGCGTGATCGGGACCTCGACCTGGAGCGGGATCGACTTCGACTCACAGAGCGAGCAGATTTATCTTCGACCAGACGAATCCTCCGGCCATTAATTTCGGTGTTGTCCAGCTTTTCAATAGCTCTCTTCATGTCATCATGTGTAGCAAAGTCAACAATGCCCTCATTGCGACGATGCTTGTGGGCATCTGCATATGTCACCTCACCAGCTTCTCTTAAGTAATCCTAGATTTTAACAATTTGCAAAAAGTTAAAACACGCCAATTGTTTTGGAAGTAAGCTTATGAGAGAAAATCGCCTACACAAACCCTTGAAGGCAATGCAGGTTTAACAAGGCCAAAGATAACAAACACCTGCATGAAAAATGGAAGAAAATAAATAAAGTTAGATAACAGTACCTTCAAATCTTGCCAGCTAACCCGTGTTGACAGATTTTCAACAATCACCCGAAACTTGGTTCGTGTTGGAGGTCCATACTTCTGGATAGCTCGACTGTCATAATAGTTAACTCGTCTGTCGTCTCGTCGACCGTAGCCCCTATCTCCGCCACCCCTGTAATCGCTTCTGTGATCTCTGTAGGAGTCTCTGGAGTCTCGACCGCCGCCGCCGCCGCCGCCGCCACTGTTGCGTGGAACCCCCCTGGTGAGTTAGGGACAGAAAAGATCCTGACTTCAGCCAGAGAAACAATGACACAGACGACCAGGTCGATCGCTGGTGGTTACACATCTCAGCTACAGGCGTTAAAACATCGCTTCACATCAGACAGAGCTACATGGCAGATAGGAAGCGACTAGACACACGATAGGACATCATGACGATTAGGGCCACAGAGAGAGCGCGTATAGTAGCATCACCTGCCATAACATGTCAGTCATGGTTACAAACTGGGACATAAAATATATGGATTGTTTTCTAGGCTTGTTTTTTTACTGAAGTTTTTGTCAAAATAACTCATATAGCTTCAAACCAGATTAGCAGTTTTCACCAATGAAGTTTGTGAGCTTGAAGTACATTCCTGATAAAGCAACTGCCATTTCAACCAGAATAGGGTAGTTTAAACAAAAATAATATTTAATTTTAAAAATTAGGTTTGGTAAATTTCTTCTGCCATTTGTAAATTACCGTGCATGTTCCACTGTAACTCTTTCCCCGCATAAATCCCGGTTGTTCAGCTCATAAACTGCATCATCTGCATCTCTGGCATCGTCGAACTCCACAAAGCCATAACCATTCTTCAAGTTGATGTCGCGGATCTTTCCAAAACCCTTGAAAAACCTTTCCACGTCTCCTTCACGAGCTCTGTAGCTTAGGCGGCCAATAAACACACGACAACCTGACATTTTTGTTTTAGTCAAAAGTGAGCTGAACAAAAACAGCAAAGTTAAAAATTTACTGCAATGTAACTGCTAAAAGTTTACTTCACGGTAAATGTTTGGACTTAAACAATAATTTCACGAATGGCCACTTACACTGATCGCAAAAATTAACAGTTTTGTCCAACACTGAAAAGCAAAATCTGTTCAATCGAAATCACCAGGAATCCGGTCTTTTTTATTGTTAATTGCCCACAAATCTATCTTTTCTTTAAAACCAAGTTCTTATAATTACAAAACCACAACTTTCGACAGTGCAACGCATATCTGCCTGTAGTAATTATTCGCAAACAAACCGCTGAAACCATTCCGCAGGGTCAACAATTTCTCAACAATGGCGAACAGATAGGACACGTGACAGCCGCAAGTAAAAGAGCAGTGAATCGATGGCGGGAAAAAAAACCTTAATTAACTCAAAAATAACAATAAGGATAATAATGTACATTCAGACTACTCAACCTTTAACACACAATGCTTGGAAATAAACTAGCTTCTTTTTGTCAAAATTAGTGTACTAGCTAAACTATTGTCACGCTTGTGTTTGGCGATGCCAGCTCAGCAGTAGTGCGTGTTCAAAACAACACGACAGCACACATCGCCCTTTTTTCCTTTTACCAAATCACATGGGTCAATCTGTTTGGCAGCATTTGCAAACATTAAATTACCGACATAATACCTTCGCAAGTTAACTCAAACAAAACGGGGACAAAAACAGGACAAAAGAAGGCGCTAATCTGAACTTAACACACCAGCCATTTGTTGACTAATCCCTGACGATACTGGTGATTTGCCCGTTAATGTAAATGATTTTTTCGACCTGGGAGAGCGAAACAATATTCTTCTTTAAACATTTTGTGAGAATAATAAAACGTTGCAAAACGAGCGCATAAAACACGAAACAGGAAACGACATTGGGTGGAAAGCGAATGAATGATGTGAATGTAAACAATATTACACAAAAATATGTTTATTCACAAATAACTGCCACTAGAAGTTTTGCTAATTTTTACCTCAGGCCACTTTTAAGCCTGATTTCAAGTAAGCTTTATGTCTAACTTGAGCAATTCCCCCAAATCGGCAATTTTCAACAAACAAAATAAAGGAGTTCGTACAAAACTGGCAACAAAACAAGAGTAGAGTCATCATATTTACAAAACATAAGAAAACAAGAAGTAAAGTTTTGTAGTTGCAACTTTCTACAAGAGGTCAAGAGAGAGCAGTATGAGCTTAAAACACCATCGTCACTGAACCGTGAACCGTCACGTGATTACTTTCTCGTGGTTTTAGCGTACGAGCACCCGTCAATCATCTCAACATCCACATCAGCGGGTCGCCTTCGTCCGTTCATCTGATGTCGGGCCTTCTTGCGGAAGATCATTCCCTCGTGGTCATGGATGCTGTTTCCGACCACCAGGTCCCATCCCTCCTCCTCCAGTCCATGAAGAAGAGTGAGGAAGATCTCGGACCTCAAAGCCAGGTCCCCTGGATGTCCGGATTTGTCCTTCCTGTTGATGTAGGGATGACAGGTGATGCTCGCTTGTGTTCCTCCCGGATAAATGTCCACCAGCTCATTGGACGCAGATTGAAATGTTCTGTGTATGACGTCACAAACGCCTTCGTCGAGTTCCGGTTTACAATTCACCTCATAGGAATGTTTCAGATGGGTACTTTTAAGGTACACGTGCAGGAACGACATTTTCACGTAACTTTTAACAAAAACGTCTAAAATTTTCAATACTTTGTTTGACCTGTGTCGACAGCAGGGCAGTCCTTAAAACAAAAGACAACAATCCAAGATACATACATCACATTCGGAAAATAATAAATTATTCAGTAAATTGTAAAACGTGGTTTACTTGTTACAGAAGAATTCCAACTCGTCAAAGCAGAAGAGGAAATTGTACCCGAAAGCATTTACACCAATGTTAGAAAAGATTAATGTGCAGACAAACTTTCCTGCATTAAACAATTCGGCTTAAAATACTAAGTAACTGTGTTCAGCTGTCAACTTCACAAAGCTGTGTTTTGTTCTCCGCTTAAAGAGTCGAGTAAGAATGATTTGCAAGTTTTCTGCGTTACATCGAAGCGGCGGTGCTTCTGCGCGAGCAAAACATATCTGAGCAAACAATCGTAAAACCTTGGCCAGCAAAAACGGTTGTAAACAGCAAAACATTCCATCTCTCTACCTCTGTGGTTCTAAAACTATGCGTTGCGACTCCATGGTTTGTCGTTTTAGTTTCCAAAGGCGTCGCAACAATAACTCCGTTTCATAGCTATCAGTTTTGTATCAATAAATACAAATTTGGAAATAAGCAATTTATTAAATTCTTATCGCTGATGCGTCGAAAGTTCAACCAACTTTTCCAAAGACGTCGCATCGAAATAAAATTTGAGAAAAACTGGTCTAACTTTACGGCCACTCTGTGAGTTAACAGATCATCTGCTTTCTCTCCCAGGCCGAATTGCTGTCAAGCTTCTTCGTGGAATAACTGTTTCAATTTGTGGCCTCGTCATTTCAATTCCCTCAGATTCGTGGTGTGTTTCAACAATTTCCCGTTGAACCAGCTACAACGGCAAACCACTTCGACGCCCGGGGGAGTCAAAACTGCAGCAAAAGCTTTCAACAACAACATGTTTGAAACTTGCGCTACTGCACTCCGCCCTGCATTGGCGAGTGAAGGCTAGACGCACTTGAAAAGTTACGCTTTGGTGAACACTTACTTCTACACTCGGTTAATTGAGCGACAAAACAAAACTCGTCGGTCAGCATCAGCACCTATTGCTGTTCAACATTTACTGATTGGTTACAAGCTGCATTGAACTCATACCCTTTTTGATGTTGCGTGCAAAACTGCCTGACTAGCTACACACAGAAGCGTCGTACGAGGCCTGTTTGCTGATGGCAGAAACAAAACAACAATGCGTTGAGCCAACGCGCGGCATGTTGGGCCTAATTAAATATTTTAGTCATGATGACGGCTAGCGCAAACACTTAACGGTTTTCGAGATAACTAGCTGCTGAATTGCTTGCAGAATGTCAACGAGTCAGCTCTGCCAAAAGCAGCTTAATCACATGATTACGATGCGTCACAATGTCTGTCCAACTTTTCCTGATGTGTCTGTGTTTTCTATTGTGCAGACGAAGCAAATGTGGGTGTGGTAAAGTCGTCACGCGGCCTTACACGTTTTTGTATCGGATCAGTTTGTTTACATTTTCACCCATCCATCATCTGACAACTTTACCCTACTTGTTAAGGTGTAGATATATTCGTTTGGGGAAATTAACGTTTCTAATACGTACGCGTATGCGAAACGTCTTGCTTTTCTTGGTTGCCTAAATGAGATTTCCTAATTAGCACAGGGAAAGAAATAAGTTGACATTGTTTTATTTTTTCAGTCAGATTTGGATTGTATATGTTCCCAATTTTGCTGATTCCCATCCCAATGGTCAAGCGGCATCGTCGAAGTACTTACATGGAAATACACGCAGTCAACATTTCTCACAACAAAATATTGACGTCATGCCATCCCCCCTGTTGTAGGCAAGGTGAGATGGATTGATTTGTGCGGCAGTTAACTGGAAGTGTAGTGAGTTTCTCGGTTTATTACGACTGACTGAAAAGCTAAGGGAGATTGGTATGCACTGCATCAAATGAGTGCAATTATACACCGCACAAGACCTTGATTGATGGGTTGCTTTCTTTACAGCCCAAAACTAAACAGAAAGAAACAACAATATACATTAATACATCGGTGAAAAACATTCCAACCTTTCGACACTAAGCTGGTATCATTGCCAGGGGGAAACTTGTGAGCTAATAACGAAGCTTGTATTATTTACTGCTAGTATTCACATTAATTGTGTACCCCTAACAGCAATGTAGAGGTGGTAAAAATGTTCGGCCCAACTGAATAAGCTACCAGACTTGGGAATTAATTGATGAGTTAAACGTAGAATGCGACGTATATAGTTCTCCGCAGGAAGGAAGCTTGTTGCTGCTGTGTGTGATTGTGGTAGCGGTGAAACTTTCTCTGCAGGGTCTGCTTTAGTTGACAAGATAATTATATTGGTTTCAATCTACAAACGGCGGACTAATTCAGTTTGCGCGAAAAAAGCAAAAAGTTGATGCTAATCGAGACAGTGGAAACAGGCCTTCGAAAATGAACTCCCTGGTAAGTACCAGTCGAAAATAAAAGTCTGTTGCCGAATTTTCGCGTGT
>QXVZ01023556.1:0-13137 GCA_008931825.1 Phallusia fumigata | reverse complement strand
AGTTCCACAGAACTGACGGGTTGTTTATATTCCAGGTGTGGGTCACGCATGCATTTCGTGAGGAGGGCCAGAACCTGGGCGACACCGTTGTACCTCCATCGACTACGTCAAATCACTTGGTGGGACACGCTATCGATATGAATGTTGACACACCGACTGGATGGTGCAATGGAGACTGTTTGTACGGTACGACTGTGATACGATGTTTATAAAAAAATATTGTCCATCCCAATTGCGTTACCAGCCCGAAATTCCAAGGGTAATGTAAAACTTTGAGACGAGGTGCTAATTCAAACTTCATCAAAAGTAGAATAACACGATTGGCGAACTTGACACACTCGACGAGAGAGAAAGAAAGAAGGCAAAAACGGACAGAAACGGAGATTTTCCAGGAGAAGCCTGACTTCGAGTACAATTTCAAATTGGGAGGGGCCCCTTTCACCCCACTGGTTACACCCTTGGTCCGTCCCAAGGCAAATGAGGTCTTTCTTAAACAACGAATGGCTGTTTTTTTTAAATCGCCCATTTGACATAAGTTTGCCTGTTGTTGCACATATTTTATCACGAAATTGCGTTGTTTTCGCCACACACTTTGGAAAACAGCACCGCTTTCGCCAAGGTCAGTGTTTTACAAAAAAAATCAAAAAAATGTTTGTTTTTCTTCAGCTGGCTACAACTCCTACGCAGAATGCTTTATTCAGAAAGTGATGAACGGCGGATTGCGCTGGGGAGGAGTTTGGAGCCCTTCCGATCCTGTCCACATCGATGACGGGATGAATTCGAACTACGGCCAATGGGAGGATCTCTACTACCAGCTGCAAGGAGCTTGCAAATAATTAACAAAGATGATGTATCGGGTTCCACGGTAGCTTATTATAATCAATAAGTGAAATTATTTACCCCAATAAAATCGACCAATCAAATAGCTTGCTTCAGTTTAAGTTGAGGAGTCGAGGCAATGGGAAATTGGTGTTTGAAAACCAACGCTCGCTTCGATAGGANACTTTTTTTCGAAAACTTCTCTTACACAAGTTTTCTTCTGTAACAACCAAATTTAGGGCGACAGAATACGGCTATTGTAAAGAATGAAAACAATATTTTTCTTCGAATCGGTTGTGTTTTATCACACAAAAAACCCTACAAAAGTTAATCACATGTATGGGACCATGTGTAAAAATTACTTGGTCACCATAATGCAAGTTTGTAACTAACACGGCTCAGCACGTTTTTGCACACTTCCAAACAAACAGCTTTACATAGTTCCACAGAACTGACGGGTTGTTTATATTCCAGGTGTGGGTCACGCATGCATTTCGTGAGGAGGGCCAGAACCTGGGCGACACCGTTGTACCTCCATCGACTACGTCAAATCACTTGGTGGGACACGCTATCGATATGAATGTTGACACACCGACTGGATGGTGCAATGGAGACTGTTTGTACGGTACGACTGTGATACGATGTTTATAAAAAAATATTGTCCATCCCAATTGCGTTACCAGCCCGAAATTCCAAGGGTAATGTAAAACTTTGAGACGAGGTGCTAATTCAAACTTCATCAAAAGTAGAATAACACGATTGGCGAACTTGACACACTCGACGAGAGAGAAAGAAAGAAGGCAAAAACGGACAGAAACGGAGATTTTCCAGGGGAAGCCTACCTTCGAGTACAATTTCAAATTGGGAGGGGGTCCCTTTCACCCCACTGGTTACACCATTGGTCCGTCCCCAAGGAAAAATAGGTCCCTCTTAAACAAAGTTATGGCTGTTTTCTTTTAAAAATCGCCCATTTGACGTAAGTTTGCCTGTTGTTGCACCTATTTTATCATGAATTTGCGTTGTTTTCGCCACACACTTTGGAAAACAGCACCGCTTTCGCAAAGGTCAGTGTTTTGCAAAAAAAATCAAAAAAATGTTTGTTTTTCTTTAGCTGGATACAACTCCTACGCAGAATGCTTTATTCAGAAAGTGATGAACGGCGGATTGCGCTGGGGAGGAGTTTGGAGCCCTTCCGATCCTGTCCACATCGATGACGGGATGAATTCGAACTACGGCCAATGGGAGGATCTCTACTACCAGCTGCAAGGAGCTTGCAAATAATTAACAAAGATGATGTATCGGGTTCCACGGTAGCTTATTATAATCAATAAGTGAAATTATTTACCCCAATAAAATCGACCAATCAAATAGCTTGCTTCAGTTTAAGTTGAGGAGTCGAGGCAATGGGAAATTGGTGTTTGAAAACCAACGCTCGCTTCGATAGGAAGAAACTGAATTTTAAACAAAACATGTATGATTCCCGAAGGCGTGTCAAACAGCTCATCCAGTGTACAAAACCTTACACTGTGGCGTTCACGCAAAAATGTAAACAAACCGCAAATGTACCGAAGGTTGGCAGTGCTTACAAACAATGATTGGCTGTGGGCTTTGAACTCACGAGAAATGCCAGTGGGGGACTTGTGCAGTACCGGATCTAGGTATAAGCTAAATACGCTACAATTTAGGGAGTCAAATATGTAGTGTTAAATTTCCCTCACTTAATTCACATTACTAAATCAAGACTTGTATATTACCAAACTCCCCTTCTGGTGTAATTTTAAGGAGGCCTCAAAGCCTACGTCTTGGAGTCTCAATTTGTTAGAAACCCAGCAGTCGTTCCCAAGAACGAGTCCCGTTCAGGTCGTTTATAAATTAGTAAGGGTCGAACGACTCTGACCATTCTGCCAATTCTAAATCCGACAGTGGCCGCGGCGAACGTAGTTTGGCGGTACCACAGCCCCGAACCGACGTCAATATGACGAAAGGTGTATGACGAAACGAACAGAAATATATGCAGGCGAAAAGTTGTACGTGACTTGAATCCAGAAAGCTCCCGAGTAAGTATTCCGATCAGGTTAATGTATATGTCAAACGCGCCTCAGACAATTCAGCCGAGTGCTGCATATGAAATTGGAACAGAGCAGTTGTGGCCTATCTTCGGACACAGATGATTTACATCAAGAGAGATTTTGACGGAATGTTCTTGGACTAAGGCCAATATTCGGCCCAACACGGCCCCATTAAAAGCAAAACTAAAAACCTGTTGCCTGTTGATCCGTTTGATTGCTGATTTCCCACACGGTTTTCATGCCGCTTCAGAGTAGAAAACACTTTTCATTTCGTTAGAAAACATTTCGTAGAAAAATTTCCTAGTATTCGTGTGTGGATACTTTACGCAAAAACAGCGAATATCATTCACGCATTTTCACATGGAACTTCGATAAGCTTTAGAACACATATTTAAACAATTTTGTATCACAAAAGTCATTAAATACTGCTTTGTGAAAAAACATCATTGACTTGCATTCCAAACCCAAAATTTCCGAAAAGGTTAAATTCCAATTTTTTGTTCAAAGTTTTCCATCAAGCAATTGATTTGGCGGAGAGCAAACCCTGCAACAAAAAATAAAACATATCAAACGCACGAACACGAGTGAAGATATCAATGACCTTTGAACTTACCTCAAAACTCTGCTAGAGTTACCTGCGGCTCGAATTACTTATTCTTATCGGGCGTAATTTTCCGTTTGCGCGCGCGTCCCTGCTTCCCGTTGCTATTGGCAACCGAGCTGGTGAGCTGCTGGAGTTGCTGGGTGAGGGTTAGCTGTGGGGTGAAGAGGGGTAAATAGGGGTTAGATATGGAATGTTAAGAGATAGATTTGGAAGTCGCCTGATTTGACGCATTGTACTGCGGGCGCAGCACTATCTTTCGATCAAAGTCTTTAAACCAGCTAAGTCTGCTGTTTATTTTCAGATAAAAACCTTTGGATAAAAACTTAACAACATAAGTAAAAACACCACCTAAACTTGAACAAGAGCAATCGCCTTGTCCTCGGTATGGTAAGAGTTCTAAAAATAGTTAACCAAGTGGAAGTGTCACAGAAGCCAGGCCTACAAGAGGCGTTATACCGAATCATAGTCGGCCTTCCATTCCAGTCAGCAAAGCGTGGCTATACAAATCTGGCCTGCGGTGGGATTCGAACCCACGACCGAAGCCTATCCGGACCGGCGCTCTACCAACTGAGCTACGCAGGTCTTGTAAAAAACAGAACTAAATAGATTAAACCACGGTAAAGGCTCTTCCTTAAATCGTAAAAAATGCTTTGATGATAAAAACTGCAATGAGGCAGGTAGCTCGACGGCGGACTCATGAGGATGACACATTCAAGCGTTGCTCCGCCCACCGAGGATAAACAAAAAAACCTATCAGTCACTGAGATACGATTTTACTAGTCACACCAGTACATCAGTATTCGGTGCTGGTTACCTGCGGATTGTTGTGATCTGGCGTGGATGAACGAACCGCGTTGAGGACAATCTGTTGGGGTTTCCCCTGGTTACGTACCGAGATCGATTGAATATTTCCTTGCTGTAAGTGAAAAAATCCCATTGTTTAAAAGTGACAACACGTATTTCAGTAGAGAGAACAACATGGTCGAACCACAGGTTACTTTTAGCCTTCAAAGAGGTTCTTAAACTGTGTAGCGTTACAGGTTTTCAAGTGTGCCGCGAAATTTCGCTGTTGCGGAATGCAAAGACTTTTATGGCTTGACGGCGAAATGTGAATGACAACGCTCGTTTTCATCTTATTTGTTACCAAAAGCAGCCCCACCCATAGCGTCAAAGTTGTAAAATATATTTTTGCACAACTTTTGGTGTTTTCTGCTTGCAAATAACGCCGCGAAAAACAATAGTTTGTTAGTACAACACAAGCTTAAAATTTTGAGAGCCACTTTTCTAAACGCTTGCTTGAGCGGCAAGTTATTTCCGTGAACAGCAGATAAAAGGAAATCCACCAGACACGACGTCGTTAACCTTTAGCAAATATTTGATGTTGGTTGGCTATAATATTTGGTTAGCAAGTTTGTCCAGCATATACAGACCAGTAAGTAAGCTACAGGTATTTTTAGAATTATATCTTGCGAAGGGTTTAAGCTGTTTAAAGCGACTTTAAAAATTATCTTAATTGTTGTTTACAAGAAACTTCCCCGTGCACCAGTTTTTGTACGGATGTTACTGTAACCATGACATCAAATCCAAGTCATACGTCAGTTTTGGCAGATTGACACACATAAATGCAAGGAGCAAAATAACAGTAAAGGACCAGACGAATTTTTAGCCGTTTTAAACTTTCTTTTTAATTCCGTTTCAACGTCTGAACAATCCCAAACATACAGTCGTGACAGATCCGAGATAAAGATGCAGAAAACATTAAGAAGTACAAGGGCTTAGCAAGCAAGGCAACCACTATTTCTGTGACTAAACATAAACGAGTAACTAAAACGAGTTCAACGTGCACCGACGCATCAGAATTTTGGCTGACGCTACAAAAACTCAACCATGTGGCGATACTCCCATTATCTGTTGCGCCTGTGCGTTGTTACTAAATATATCAGGTTAATTATTAGCTGAACCGTAAAACAAAGGGTGTTGCATTCCCGTTGCTGTGTATATGAGTCAATGTCGTTTGCAATAATACAAATGCGCAGATAAATGCTCACGGTTAGACCTCGTTGTTGATGAAACAAATTGATTCCTCAGTAAGAAGATACAAGCCAGTACTTGTGTGTAAAACATTTTCTACGTTTCGACAAACGCTGTTGTCGTCAGGAATGCCAGCGTTTGTCCAAACGTGAAAAATGTATCTTCTTATTAAGACAATTTAAAACCGTGAATTGTGTACCGAAATTGATTGATATTACCCGGTATAAATGGCAGGTTTAACTATCGGCAAACAGTTTTGTGGTTGTTCTTTTTCGTCCGATGTGTATTACGAACAAGTTAGAAGGATAAGTGTGATTTTTGTCAACATGATCTACACGAGAGGTCAGAAAACGCGAAACTACAGGTCGGTTTTGCTTCTTGGTTGACTCTCCTTTTGACTCTCATGGCATTGACCCTTCTAACTTTGACACTTTTCAAGGTCATGTCTTATAATCACAAATACCAAATAAATCTGCAGTCTTCAAAGGTAGCGCTTTAAGACGCAGGGCCTAGCACGTGTAACTTACCGCGCCGACTTGCAGAATCTGCACTGGTTGCTGAACGGTGTTGGTCCTCAGGTTCACCATCTGGGTGCGGGGGTTGATGGTGATCGTGGTGGGTTTGTTCCCCCCTCCGCCTTCAACCTGCTGCAGAAGCTGCGCCCCCGAGTGTGACGTCACTATGCTGCGAAACTGATGCTGCTGTGTGCTCTGCGGTGCCCCTGGTGGTGGAAAGGTGAAAGTGTGTGCTGTATTTTCGAGCTTCGCTGTTGTTTAAAAGGTATTTTAACCGCTAGTGTTAAGTATGTGAAGATATGATCAGTAAAATAGGATTTTTATTACGGTCAAGTTTACATTATTGACAGAATTATGTTTGACGGGAATTCGACAAAATGGCCTTTCTCGGGTTTTGGTACCTTTGTGTGAAGAAACTTGCCTAAAGGCGAAAGGACAGTTAATGACTCACGCGTCATACCATGTTCAAACCTATTTTTTGTAATTGCGATGTTCAGCAGCTTTTTGTACTGAGCATCAAGGCAGGCGACCCCTTTGTACCGAGTACTCAGGTACTGATAATGGGCCTTCGGTCTTAATAGTTTCTCGACACCAAGGTGATTTTATTTCACATAACATTTTAGTGACTATAAAAGCGCAGGTTGGGCTCTAAAAAAAAACAAATGAATTTGTCCACCAACCTGCATTGTTGTCGTTGGTAACTATGGTGATAGGCGATGACGTATTCGGTCCACCGAGCGAGATCTGGTGGGAATTCCCCGCACCCCCCTTATCCTGATTCACTGCAAGCACATTTGCACATATTAAAACACAGCTTGTTTAAAATCTTAGTGTGTTATCAGAAAAAGTCGCCGCCTTACATGAAAATACGCACAAATTGTTGAATTTGATTACTTACATTGGGCCGCAAGTTGCATTGCAAGGTTGGCGGGTATAGTAACTGTGCCAGGCCGCGATCCTGGTTGAAGCTGGATTTGCTGGATGCTGCTTAACACTGATGAAACGGGGGTGCTTAGAACATTGCGCCCTCCACTGGATAAAACAGGGGGTCATTTGTAAGGATGGTATGGAATTGTGGCTATTATAACGCGGTTAAATGCAGAAAATCATATCTTACGAAACCAAGCGATACAACACTCCTCTAAATGTCCCAAGAAAATATGTTGAAACTTGTTTATAATAAGTGTAGTAATTCTTTAGGTAAACCAGTGGTTCCAAAGTTTCAAAATAAGCAAAGGGGGAAATACATCAAAAAAAAGGTTTGAAACCACTGGAATAACCCTTAAAACGTTTCGACACACTACATTCAGCAAAAACTCACCCAACTAAATTAATGGTAGTGGCCATTTGCTGGCTCCCACTCGGGGCCGACACAGTGCCACTTGCATTGGCAATGGAGGCTGGCAACCGTATAACAGTAGTAGGTGCGGTATGATGAGGTTGTATGCTGATGTGTTGTTGATTACCCCCTGCCATTTGGATCTTGGCCTGAAGTTGAATGGGTTGTTGGCTGGGGACTTGATGCTGGGACTGGCTGGCGATCGTCATGGTAAGTGGCAGTTGTAAGTTGACAGACCCGCCCTGGTGAGTAAGGGATTTGATTTAAAACTTTTCTGATCGGCGCAACCAATGAAACGAGACCCAGAGAGGCCGTTGTCGTGGGTTCGAATCCAAACAAAGACAAACACGGAGGTGGGAAATTATTTTTTTCCTGGAGCCACATGAAAAACGGAGAATACTGTGGAAACCGGACCAAATGGGCTCAATTCTACATGATGTTAATTTGATTCTTCATAAAAAATAGTAAATAACATTGTTTTGGCAAGCTGGTAAGAGTATATGTTACAGTTAAGCAATAAAAGGTAGGTTGCCTTGGCAGAAAATGACATTTATTCAATCAAATATGTTTGTTTTGTAATTCCAAATTGGTTTAAACTGGCCGGAGTCAACAATAGCCTCCGATGGCCTCTGGCTACGCCCATAGTGGTTGAGAGATGTATTTGATACCTATCAGAAACCTAAAGGAAGAAACACTACGGAAATCTACTCCACAAAACCACTACAATTCTCATATAACTGATGAAACAACCCTGCAGGGTTAAGAAATTTCTCCGCTCACCATATCAACGTTCTGGACATTGTTGTTCTGGTTGTGGTCGTCATGGAGAAGTGACGTACTGGCGGCTGTCATGTTGCCAAGGTTACCGCTGACTTCGTGACCACCTACGAAATGAAGAAATGCACGGGCGTTACAAATAAGACTCGCAAAATTAACAACGGTGGTGTGCCTTAACGTGGACAATGGCGATAATTGCAAACAATTGCAACTGTTACCTGCTTGTGACACAATAGTAAAGGTGTCGTGCGAACCGCTAAGCAGTCTTGAGCCATTGTCTGATGTAGTCTGCAAAACAAGTATCCAAACGTATAATGACGAGCAACATTTAGAAATAAGTCTTTCACGATGCGACAGTTATCAAGAAGATTGATACAGTAGGTCAAGAGCGAAACCGTTTAGTTTTGAAGAACAAATGCTACGGCGACTAATCCATTGTTTCGTCATAGATACATGTGCGACGTCATACTACCCGAGGAAGGTTAGCCGAACAACGTGGTCGGCGCCAAGTCAAACTGAACACTTGCAGTTCTCGCCCATATCAATTACAACGTTGATTCATCCTCAAACAAGAGATTTGTACCTCTTTCAGTTGGTAGAGCGATCCGTCGCCTGCTATTAGGTTCAACGTCTCGTTGCTGAGTCTTGGTCCAAGGAGCCGAGCGAGTGTTGACGCTGAGCTTGTTGTAGCCTGACCAGTTGCGAGTTGGGTTGATGAACTTGCCTGTTGTTGTTGCTGCTGCTGAGTTCGAGGGATCGGAAACATAAAGGCGCTGGAAAGAGGCCAAGTTTTAAACCAAAGGTTCTCACGATATGTTAGAGTCGGCTCGTTTAAGGATAAATTTTACCCATTTACGAAGATGACCAAAAAAACTGTTGCTTATTTTTTGAGAAATGGTAAAAACTTTTTAGTAAAATGTACAAAAACGATATATTTCTAACAAAACCAGCAGAAAACGTGTTTTATAGATATTGTTGGCAGCTTTGTAAATAATATTTCATTTACTTAAACATGACATAGTAGTAATTTTTGAAGTAGTAATTTTTGTTTAACCTGCTTTAATTCGAAGCATTACATTACTGGAAAGAAACACTATCTCAAGACAGATTTTTCGCCATTTTGACTCGACTAAATGTTTGACAAAAAACACTTGACTTCACCTTTGTGTTCCTGGTTGCAGTGTCACAGTATTGAGAGTCGGGGTGGTGACGCTTGACAGTTGAACTGTGGTAGTACTGGTGGACGGAGGGGCTGTGGGGCGTGGGTTCTGGGGCGGAAGTGGGGGCAGGCTCTGGGGTTTGGGGGCCACCGTCTCCTAGATGAAAGGAATATATTGTAATTATAGTTGTTCATGATAGGTGCAGTATTTTTTAAGGTTGACCAATGGTTCCAAACCAGTTAATATTACAATATTTTGTCCAGTAGGGAAAGAATGAAAAGTTCTAAAATAAGCAAGGAGTAGTGCATCAAAAAAAGGTTGGGAACCACTGGACATAGTTATCTGGTTGAAAGTCTCATGTAAAAAAGTTGTTGATCTTTTGTTACAAAATACTTACACTGACTCTCAGCTCCGGCCAGTGTTTAATCGGGATGTTATTAACGGAACCGACAGCGTACAACGATTTGTCTTGTTCCAACTGCCACGGTTGCTGTAGCAACGGGATCTGGTACTTCGTGGTCGGCTGGAGTGGGCGACTCTGTATGTGCAAATGTGAGTTTATTTGATATTATAACGACACAGACAAAACGGCATGGCGATACAGCAATGAGCGCAAGTTGAGTTGAACACAGCAACTATTTTAACTCCTAATTGTTTCAAATATTCTTTACAAATCAGATTTATACTCTCCTAGGTTGCGATTTCCATGTCTGGTTCATTTCTTTAGTCCTATTCCTTCAATTTCAAACCTATAACGCATGTACTTACCACAGTAACAGTTGCTGGTCTCCTACCGTCTTCAGCAAAGAGTTCCTGATACTGTAAGATGTAAAGGTTCGCTCTGTGCTCTGTGCCCAGCGGAAATCTGGAATCGGAATGTTACATTTAAACACTGTTAAATTTAGGAAATATTTTGTTCTCTGAGGACTGCAACATCAAACCAGCAACATATTTCAGTGATCTTAACATTACAGCCCATTGATTTCATAACATCTATAAATTCAATATGTATGAAAATATATATCTGGGGGTACAAGGGTAAAAACTGGACCAAACAGGTTGAATTCTGCAACCACTAATATAAACATCCTATACAACATAATTTTTTACAGATTTAGGTTCGTATTTCGGCTGTGAAAAAATCAATATTCGACAGTAAAAGATGGGCAAATCCAACTTATGTCAAAATGTTTGTCAATAAGTGCATTGTAACAATGCTTTAATACGCTTTGAGGAGATGCGGGTTTATCATGGATCTACCGGGGTTAAAAGTTACAGTGCACACAGTTGGATACCCATCTACCATGTGCGAAAACTTAAACGATTTTTTTATGACTAAAACGGAGAAAAAAACGGCATTGGGCAAAAAAACAGAGTGAAAACAATGTTTCTCCTCCATAGAAGAGTATCCACAATCACAGCAGCACAGGAACACACCAAGAACTTTACCTGCAGCTGCTTGATATTCCGCCCGTTGTTTCGACGGCTTGTTGGAAATATTTGTTCGATTGCAGCTTGCCGAAGTACTGCATGTCCGAAGGTCGCTGCAGGATTGTGATGAGGGAATAAACCTCGCGGTTCTGGCCCTCTGACTTCAAGTGAATGTGCTGGACTTCCAGCTGTGGAGAAAAAAAGATGAATAAAACTGTTGTTGCTTTTTGAGCTAAAACACAGACCATGGATTTATTTCTACATTGATATAAAACAACCCACATATTTATTTTTTTCAATGAGGTGAATCTACTTTGATCTAAAACACATGCCATGGACTTTGATATTTCAATGACCAAAAGTTTTTTTGTTGAAGAAGTTGCATAATGATAAAGTGTTTGCATTTTTTAAAACAGACGCTCTTGTTATATTTAAAGGATTTGTGTGGAAATGCACATTTTCCACATGTACCGCTAGGTGTTCGAATCTGTGTATTTTTATTTTTTTATTAATTAAGTTTGTAACACTTTTCGATCTCTTTACCACTAACAGGTTTGCACGGCTACAAAAGCGCCGTATTCAACTTCCGATTGCGATAGGTAACGTGGTAATGCCATAGTTGGTTGTTAACCCACCATGTCGGTGTCAGATATTGACTGAGGCTGCCTGCTGAGCATCTTGATACAATTCTTGACGCCCAGCCCACCAGAGGGCGGTGTGTAATCCACTGGATTTTTATGCCATAAATCCGTGATCTGTGACGTAATAAATAGGAATACAAGGGTAACGGATAGTTGATGGGCAAATAAACAATGAAATAGTTTGCCTTGTGTTAACTGTTGGTGTTGCTTCGATACACAGACTGCAGAAATTACAAAACTTGCAAGTTTGCATGAAAATTGTCTCAATTTACTTTAGCAATAGGCAAAACTGTTTTCCAACAAAAGTTTCATGTCAAAACCGGGTTAAAACCATAGTTCGGTTTATGTTGGTCTTAAAAGTCTCATGTAGTATGAGCAACATGCGATTTTACGTTTTTTGGGAGACGGATGTCATTTGACGAAGAACTTTTCTCGGTTTTCTCTTTTCTTTTCTGCAGGAAGTCGAAGAGTTTGAGAGCAGGAGGAGCAGGTCTGCTTTTCTGCTCCAACTTCCTCCTCATCGCGTTCATCCCATTCCTTCTGATGCACCTACAATAATCACATTTTAGCCCGATGTGTTCATGACCAGCCAAGGAAAATTCACAATGTTTTTGGGACAACAATAGCTAAGATTGTGCAAATGGGGCCCGAAGAAGCTTTAAGTGAAGTGGTTGTTTTTTAAAATAAAACTTTTCTAGTTAATCAACCACTCGGGCCACGTTCTTCCGGCGTCCCAGGGCGTTTGGCCTGGCCCTAGACCTCAGGAAAAAAAACAATTCCTGTCACTTTCTATTTTACCTTCTCATAGGAGTGGTCCTGAAGGTTTTGTTCTGTTGTTCAGCAAGATTCTTAATCACCTCTACAGTAGGTGAAGGGTCAAGACACAGGGGGTCTGAAGTGCTCAGGATTAAGCAACTCTCCAGAGCCAACCTTAAAACAAAGCAATGATGAAATATTCGTTTTTTTCGCTTCATTTCTGTTTTTGTTTGCGTCTGGTATAACATGTAAATAATGTAATGAATCACTTTATAGCGTTTTTGTTTTGTTATCTCCAAGATTTTGCAAATTTTATTTTAACGTGACTGACCTGTCATCATTGGTCCATTGATATTGGTGAGATGTCTCATTTACTATTGACTTCACATCGCCTAGAAGTGTCTGTAACAAAAACAAACTTAGTTCATGTTTAGGAAACAGCGTACACATAACAAAAACACAGATATACTTTGAAAACAAGTGTTAAATCGACGTATGGGTGAACTAGTAAGTAAACAAAAAAATCCCCACAAAAACGATCAATTTCAAAATTTAAACTTTCTATATTAAGTCACACCTATTCGCACGGTTTCCTGACGGGTTTATTGGTTACAGAGTCAATACGTGTGAAGACAAGTTGTCCGTTTTTGTCCAACTGTTGTTTCCTTTGGATTTTTTTTCAATTTCGGCTCATTCTTATCAAGTTTCTGAATTTTGTTGTGAATAGGTTTTAACTGTAGTTTGATTTAAATTTGTGTTTTTTTGCTATTTTATATCTTGGATTTGGCGTGTGCTATTTTTACAGATACCAACCTACATTTTTTGGCAAAATACATGTATCTTTTAGTAACTGCTAAGGGTGAATAACTGCTGAGGGTTAGGTTTTCACATCTATTTATCCAAAAATACCTTCGTTCTGGGCTTGAAAAACACTTTAAACCACAAACGTACACCCAACATTCCGATTATGAATCTGCCTGACACAAGATTTGTAA